>UELV01088851.1:0-17875 GCA_900490015.1 Megastigmus stigmatizans
ATTTTATATTATGTTATTGAGATTGAAAATAATAATTCAACGCTGAAAATATTCATCTACTATCTATTATCCTTCATCTCAATTGGCGATATCAACAAAATGTCAAAACAACACTCCGTATAATCCGTATTCTCCGTCCGAGTCCCGAGATCATCGAGTGATGTTGCCGCACTCCGCCCGGTAACGTGACGGCGACGAACCCTACTTGAGAGATCATTTTAGTCCCGTAATTTCGGCATCGACGATGAGTAATAAGTATTTCTAATATTTATTACGAAAGGATAAAAATATTATCGCTAACCAAAAACTACCATTTCGACTTATTTTTATCCCGTCTACAAGAATATGGCAGAAAAATTCGCTATAAAATTTTTTATGAGAAATAATTTTTTTTATCTTTGCAACCAAAAATTTTACATTAATTCTGGCTATACCATTGAATTTTACTTACAAAATATCGTCGAATGAGACCTGCGAGACTTTTAGTTTTCTATCCAGTTATGAATAAACTTAATTCAAATGTGGATAGGTACGTATAATAAGACCATGCAATAAATTTCTAAAAATAATATTCATACAATGAGCCTCACCAGAGTTAATTGGAAGGAGTACATATACATGCTTTTGTAAACACATTTTTTTTTACGAAAAAGGTGATCGTTAATGTTGATTCATCGCAAACATAGGATTTCAGATAAAAGATAATAAAAAACAATCCAGCAAAAGTTTTATTGTCACACGCTATTTACATGTGTGCAAATATCATAAGATTGCATAAAAGATACGCTACGCAGAGAAAAAAATTCAATTGATTCAACAATTTTTCATAGTTGAAATAGCGCAAACTCTAATATTGTCAAATTAACAACGAATCGTTGTAGAATGGAAGACGGAAAAATCATTATGTTAATAGAACATTTATTTAATCCAATAAAGCTGCATCATTTAACTCAAAGATATACATACAAACATAAATGAAAAAAAGTTTTTCTTGACTTTTTTATTTACTTACTTTACCGTATATTTCATAGATGTAGATAGATTTATTTTCATCTTTGAAAAACTTCTTTAATTAACTGACGAAGCTCCTTAAGAAATTTTAAATTATAATACGGAGAGACTAAGATCGCGTCTGTAGCTGAAGGCACGCGCCAGTATAGATAAACGCAATCCCCCTTTTTTAGTTTTCCTTTTACTCTTATGCATAATCACATTAGTTTCTGTTTTAGATTAGAACGGAATTCAAATAAAAAATTAGTGATCAAGTGTACACGTATGAAGATTATTGAATATGAATAGAATATTGAACACGTGTTAGGCAAAATTAAATCAATATATATATATATTGAACTACATTTATTACTTACATAATTCGTTACAGTTTTAACAAGGACAAGGTTGACAATTCTTTGTAGGTTTTAGATTCTCATTTTGAAGCATTCTCTGTCGTATGCTATCAGCACTCAAATTTACCGCGACGAATTTCATTATGCTAGAACCTGTTAAAATATACAGATACAATATTGAACATTGTTAGAATTTTTAATAATGAGATTAAAATTTTTAGTTACACACGTGTACATTCTAATGATTTGAATATTTATTTGCAAGGAAAAGTTGTGTTCCGTGCATGCAAATAGTGCGTAGCGTTCTTGTTAGCGACTAAACCGAATATCTTTTGAATAAAATGCAATAGAACATTTATGTAGAAAATTTTGAAATATAAATTCTTTATGACAAAAGATTTCGCCAATAACCGGCTCGAATACAAAGATATTGAAAACACCGAACACTCTCGGATCTCGAAATGTATACTCAACTCTCTTAATTCAAAACAGTGAAAAACCACTTATTGAAAGTGTAAGTATATTCATTTGTTGAAAATGTCACAATGTCTCCACTCTGAAAGAGTGAATACTCAGATTAAAAATATTCACATTTACAATATGAGAAAATGCACTTCGTAAAAAGTCCCCTATAATCTTATGCAAGGTAATCTTCATAGTTTATCTAATATCGAGTCTACCAACTTTTATCCAAGTATCTGTATACAATTGAGGCAGTGTTGCGTGCACGTTCTCTTATCATCAACATTTGGGCTTAGCATTAACGTCGGCCGAGTATAAAAATGACTAACTATATTAGCCTCAGTCATACCTGAATCGTCGGCGTTTGACTCAAGAAGGTATCATTTCGTTAAGTACTCCGTTCAAAATGTATTCGAGATTAGTGTCGCGTAGCAGGTGCAAGATCGGCGAGGAATCTGCGAAATGGCAGATGGTCAAGGGGACGAGGGGCGAACATAGGAAAACGCCGCAGAGGCTCTATCACAGCGGATCCGAGGTTTATGGACACAGGGAGAAAACGACGAGACGATTCGAAGGCAAGATATGTGTTTTTATCTTAAGATCTTTTAAAAGTCTTTATTCTTAAATGTTTTTTGTTGGGACTCAAATGCGTGGAAGGAGAATAACTCACTCGAATATTATAATTAAGTACACAAATCGGTTTATTCAAGTTATACAATATAACGGCTCCGCACAAGGGTTCGTGGAATAATCCAGGGAAAACAACACTTTCTGGCAATGCTCACCGTTCGCGCGTTGCGCGGGGAATGTCGTACGGCTGCGGCCTCTCGAAGCTTCGCGATCCAACGGCTATCGCACAACCGCAACGAACAGACAGTTCAGACCTTGACATATGATAAAAAATAATATATGTAGTGTTTGGGGGGAAGGGGTAATACAGTTAAAAAGATCCAGTTTTAGTTGTACAATTTTTGAAAATGATTTGATTACCCGATGGTTATAGCTATTTAGATATAATATGAATTAACAAAATAAAAACATTCGTAAAATCGTTAACACTGCAAGCCGCAGCGGTTATTGAAGAATTGATACAGTATGTTTGGAATTCTTAGGCAGCAAAAATATACTTTACATTAGATTTTCTGAATTAAAATATGCTTTCAACATAAATAATGAGAAGCAATTAATAACAACACAAGGCGACAAAAAGTGATACATGCTGCACACCAGACCACGTTTTTGAGATACATTATATACTGCAAGAATAACAAGAAATTATCCCTGTGGTCTAACGAGAAGAAAATTTCAAGGAATTACATTTTATGCAAAATAATGAAACCTGTGTATCGGAGTTCTGTTGAATAGGCCCTGAAAATCAAGATATTCGCTACTCTTTATGCTCATAACGCATATCTTTATACATATAACGCATATCCAAATTTAATTCGGTATTTTGATTTAATAATGAGATGAAAACAAAGTGGTTATTGTTCTATTGATAGCTTCTCCACGTATAGTTACTCTTAGTAAATGTTCGAATGGGTTAACGGATTTCTGTTTAATTGGCCACAGTATTTACTTAATTTTAAGGATTATTTGGTAATGCGAAGGGGTCATTCTCGTTAAATAAATAAAATAAAAATAAATATTGTTTTGTAGTACATATATATATATATATATATATATATACTAATGCAACAAAACAATATGAATTGGTGAATATCTTAATATCCAGGGCCAATTCAATAAAATGCCGATCGGCCTAAGAATGTCTGTAAGGTTGCAGTCAAATCATAAGGCAAGCGCCTTACCTCCTGAGTCACGATCGCTCCTACCGTTTTCAATTATTTAGCCATAAGATCGCCAATTGTACAGAGTATAAATGTACTGATTAAATCAACATAATTACAGTTCCAAAGGATGAACTCGATGCTCGCTCGCAGTACAGCAACTTTTACAGGCTCCTCACAGCATATCGCGAGTACGGCCACAAGCAAGCAGACATCGATCCGATCTTAATGGTCAAGCCACAGCCACTCGCCGAGTTGAGACCCGAACGATACGGCCTCAACTTAACGGATAGTATATGTTTACAGGGCTTAATGAAAACTGAGAAAGTCGAGGTGACCGTTGCCGAGGCGGTCAATCTCCTCAACAAAATCTACAGCGGCACCATTTCCGCGGAATTCAGTCATCTTGTGGTGAGCATTCCAATATGAATGTTTCTTCTGTAATCTCAATTCTCAATGCGATACGTTTATAAGTACTATATTGAAATGAAACTTTGCATAGATATTAGCAATGAATAGGGAAAGAGGGGACAACTATTGATAGTAGATTAGAATTAAATGAAGAAATCCATCTTCTTATATAAATAAAAATGTTGTACCAACTAATTTAAAAGGAACTGTAAGATGGCGTTCCTAAATAATTCTCAGAAAATAGTGCGGCATTTTCTGTAATAAAAAATAGTTGTCCCCAATCATTAGCATTAAGGTGGCACGCCTTACTGGTCATTATTGTGAAATATTCGATCTTTTTTCGTCTACGGTTTAATTTCTGATCACTTTCGTCTTAATTTTGGTCACTTTCGATTCGATTGATCCATCACTTCCGGGTTAAAATTCCGCCAGTTTCGGTTTATATTTGGTCACTTCCTGTTCACTTAAGAGAGTTCTTAAGTTGTCCCTTTAGTGGTTCCACCCTTTAGTGTCTCTACAGTACACTACGGGTGGAACCACTAAAGGGTTACTTAAGGAACGGACGACGGGAATGATTCGCTTTATTATTTTAATATGATAAAATAATATATACAAAGGATATTGATTTTGTCGCTGCACAGACGGAGGAGGAGAGAGAATGGTTCGTGAAAAACTTTGAAGAATGCTTTTACGAGCCGTTGGACGACGAGACGAGGCGCAACATAGCTCGGGAGTTACTCAAGAGTCAGACGCTCGATAGATTCCTTGAGACCGAGTTCGTCAACTTCAAGAGGTACAGCGGCGAAGGGGCCGAGAGCATGATGGTCTTCTTCCACGAGCTCTTCCAGAAAGCTGCCAATGGTTAGAAATGTATCATATATAAAATAATTGTTCGAGGATATTTTGAACATTTAACTGATTCAAATCGGCATAATCGGATCGAACTCTCCATGGCTAAACCGTAAAGATGTATATATTTACTTACTTATGTTGAATAAAATTTCCAATGAAAGATCCAATGAAAGAAAATAAGAAGTAGATAAAAAGCCAATATTTCAAATGAAAAGTCGGCTTATTAAAATAGAATTATATCGCTTAACATTATTATTTCTCTGTAAATAGACCAGCTGAAAGAAATAGTGATGTGTATGGCGCATCGAGGTCGACACAACTTATTCACGGGAATACTAAATCTCCCGGCGGAGCAGATATTCCGTAAAATACGCGGACTGTCCGAGTTCCCGGAGGACGCGAAGGCAACGGGCGATATCTTTACCCAGCTTGCCTGCTCGACTGACTTGAGATTCGCCGGCAATAATCTCCACGTCTGCGTACTTCCTAATCCGTCCCATTTAGAGATCGTTAATCCTGTATCGATGGGTAAGACTCGCGGACTCATGCAGCTTCTAGGCGAAGGCGCATATTCCGATGATGAAAGCGCGAAGTGGAGCGACAAGGTCATGAATGTTCAGGTATGTGAGATCAATCTATTAAAGATTTATTATTTTTAATAAGGCAAGTTGGAGTGGGATTGGCTCAATTTATTTTGAAGGCTCAAAATTTAAATAAATCCACGGTAAGGTAAATGTCCCAGTGGCTGGATACGTGCTAGTGATTGGACAGCACTTGTGCCTGGACGCATTCAACCAATCACAACCTTGGAAAGCGTTCAGACACTGGGGTGTCCAGTAACTCGTGCGTGACCTTACAATATAAAAAAAAAAACTATTGATATACAGAAATATACGAATCCAAAATATAATAAGTCAATTGTTTTCACATTACATTTTAAGGATTTTATCAAAAAGATTTATTGATAAAATTAATTGAAAATTATATTTTAAGCTTAGAACATTTTTTTTTGCTTAGTTAGCAATTTAATTATTTTATCACCAAACATTATTTTTACAATTAGCGATTATGCCAACTAAAATAAAATTTAACAATCATACTCAGATCCACGGTGACGCAGGATACACAGGCCAAGGTGTGAATCAGGAGTGCGCATCAATGAGCAGTGCTCCTCACTTTGAGATTGGTGGTTCGATCCACCTCTTGGTGAACAATCAAATAGGTTTCACAACACCAGCGACAAGAGGTAGATCCTCGAGGTATCCTACGGACTTGGCTAAATTCGTTTCCTCACCGATAATTCATGTCAACGGCGATGATCCAGAAGTAAGTCAATCGATTTGATGGAATAATTGAATTCTCCCCATTGAGTTTGTCTGTTTCAATATTATATGGATTGTGTAGATGGTAATAAAGGCGGCGAGAATTGCGTTCAAATATCAGAGGAAGTTTAGAAAAGACGTACACGTGGACTTGAACTGCTTCAGACGATGGGGCATACATGTGCTCGATGATCCTACTACGACCAATCCACTTATTCACAAAATAATTGACAGCAGGCTGTAAGCATTTATATTTTGAAAAGTAATAGAAGGACAAATATACAATTCAAACCGAAATTTCAGATCAATACCGGATCGTTATCTAGAAAAGCTGAACAAATCAAACGTATTAACGACAGAGGAAGGCGAGATGATCGTTCAACAATACAAGTCCAAACTGAAAGAGGCTTTGCAGCAGGTGGACAATTATGTGCCTCAACCGACTTACTTTTCTGGTCGATGGTCTCAGTTTAAACAACCAGACTCCTCGGTTACCACATGGGACACTGGAATCGATACGAATCTGCTTCAGTTCATAGCTAACAAGAGCGTGAGCTATCCTAAGGAATTGGTAACAAAGTGGTGGATAATAATTGAATCAGTCCGAGTTCTTCTCTAACCTAGAGATTCAACACGATGCATGAAAGATCCTGCAATTTAAAATTCTAAATCGCATTTTGTTTTCTGTTTTCAAAAAGGATGTCCATCCAAAGTTGATCAAGGGCCACATACAAGAAAGACTGAAGAAGGTCAAGAGCGGAAGCAACATCGACTGGTCGACAGCTGAAGCTATGGCTTTTGGAAGCTTACTCAATGAAGGATATAATGTTAGGTTAAGTGGTGAAGATATTGGCCGAGGAACCCTGGCGTATAGACATGCCATGTTTGTCGATCAGTCCACTGCAGGTATTATTCCCATGATTACATTTAAAGCAATCAGATATAATTGCACGTAAAAAATGTATTTGAAAGAACTAAAAAGATAAATAACAATATCTGTACTAAAAATAAAGATATATAAATTTATGATTTTTATACCTACAGCAATCTTCATACCTTTGAATTCAATGACGGAGGGACAGAAGGGCAAAATCGAACTAGCGAACAGTATTGCATCGGAAGAGGCAGTTTTGGGATACGAGTACGGTATAAGCATCACTCTGCCCAACACTTTGGCGATCTGGGAGGCTCAGTTCGGCGACTTCTTTAACGGAGCGCAGATAGTAATCGATACGTTCATAAGCAGTGGCGAGGCCAAGTATATGAGAAGCAGTGGACTGACGATGCTGCTACCGCACGGCTACGATGGATTTGGTGCTGAGCACAGTTCTTGCAAGCTGGAGAGATTCCTGCAGTTGACTGATAGTAAAGAAGATCGACTCGATGGCGACGACGTCAACATGCAAGTTGTTAATCCCTCAACACCCGCGCAGTACTTCCATTTACTAAGGCGACAGGTGAGTTTGAATCGTGGTTTTTTATTGCACAAAAGGGAAAAGTAAACAAGTTTTATAAAACTACAACTATCTTGGTCTCGCCATGCTAAAATTTGAAATTTCATTAAATTCTGTAGTACTACCAATCTCAAAAATCATCTGTCTACCGAATTTTTTATAATTTTCTTTCTTGACAATTTTTGTAAATTTTTCTGCAGTGGTTCGAAATGCAATGCAGGGTATTTTCATAAGGGGATGTACACTCGTGTAATGAAAATTATTGTAATTCGTTACAGATTTATTAAATTTCAGATGGTGAGGAACTTTAGGAAGCCTTTAATAGTCGTCTCACCGAAAACATTGCTTGCAGATATTTCAGCTACATCAACTTTGGAAGAAATGGCTCCTGGCACTAGATTTAAGTCTGTTATAGGTATATATTTTTATAATGAATTAATAAACAAAATTTAGAGACAAAATTTAGAAATTAGAGACAATCAAATTTCTTCTTATAGGTGATGAGATAGTAAATGAGAACAGAATTTTTAAAGTCATATTAGTTAGTGGAAAACACTATTACGCTCTTAAAAAGCACAGAGAAATTCTTGGACTTCAGGATGTGGCGATCGTTAGAGTTGAAAGCTTATGTCCGTTTCCAAAGGAAGAAATTAATAAGGAAATTCAAAGATATAAGTATGCAAAAAGTGAGTATGGCTCTTGCCGTGTGCTAAAATAGAATAAGTTTACATTTATAAAGCCTCTATTTTTGATCTGCTTAGATCGGTTAAAACGTACTACAAGATAGAAAAAATGAACAAAAATATTCGTTTTTGGCTCTAAAGAGCCCAATTTTGCAGTTAGGAAGATCAACTTTTTAGAATCATCATAGTATTGATGCCAAAAAATTCGACTGTTTCCAAAAATAATCAAGTCACGTAGCGTAACTACAGTAAAATTTTAGTAATTGGCGTTACAAAAAACTTGAGGATTACAAATTGTACTAGGTATAGTCTGTAGACATTACGTCTGTCCAAAAAAATGTGAAAATTTTGGAAATATGGCTACAATCGAAACTCCACTTTCCCATGGCGCATCGCTATCTTGCATATATTTGGCGCTGCTTATGGCTGAACTGGTTGAAGTGCGAGCCCAACGCTGCATTGAGCCATAAACAATGCGCAATACATACGACAGTGATGCACCCTATGAAAAATTTTCTCGTATTGTATTGATGTAAAAACCGTGTTCTTACAGGAAATTTATGTTGCTAACGTTAAATTTTCCAATTTAAACAATTCTTTTCTGAGTCACGAACTTCTGAACATAGCTGAAATTTCAAAGCTGATTAGTAAATATTTTTCTGGTTTAGTACAAATTTTTTCAAATCATTCGCATCATTTTGATTTTGGGATACAACACGATTAACTTGCCTTTTTATACAAATGTTGCATACTATAATGGAAACTGATTATTTTAGTTTTCATTTGGAGCCAAGAGGAACCACAAAACATGGGTGCATGGAGTTTTGTGAAACCCAGATTTGAGAATCTGTGCGGTCGTCATGTACGTATTCGTTCCTCCACGTGTCATAGAAAATAATAATTTTATTATACTAATTTAATGATTTAAAATATTTTAGCTACGTTATTCTGGGCGCCAGACTCTAGCAGCTTCAGCCGTTGGTATTGATCAGTTACATCAACGTCAATGTGAAGAAATTGTCGTTGAACCATTCGCCATGAAATAAAATGCATATAAAAATTTAAATATGATATCAATTATGTTCCGTACCTATGATTCGTATCATAGGTGTGGAACATAATTGATGTTGTATTTAAATTTTACATTTACAATAGCGAAAAAAAAAATTCTCTAAAATAGTTAATTTTTGTTCTACAATGATGTTGAAAAAGATTTTTAAGAATATTTAGAGATTTTTTTTTCATTGATATAAAGCTTCGGCTCTAAGGGAGCAGACAAAGTAACCAAATAATTATTAGAGCTTGTTCGCATGCAGATGTTCTTTACTCAATGCGTTTGAGCTTTGTTCCGACTAAAAGAATTGTTGTTCCACGCCTATGATACGAGTCATAATTATTTGGTTCGTATCATAGGTGTGGAACATCAACTTTTTTAGTCGGAACAAAGCTCAAACGATTAGAGTAAAGAACATCTGTATGCGAACAAGCTCTAATAATTATTTGGTTACTTTTACTACTTCCTTAGAGCCGGAACTTTATATCAATAAAGAAAATATCTAAATATTCTTAAAAATCTTTTTCAACATAATTATAGAACAAAAATGAACTATTTTAGAGAAAATTTTTTACCGCGTCTGTGTATATTGTTAAAAATATCAATTGTTGAGCACATTAGCATTTATTAGCTAAAAAAGTAGTATAAAGTTTTACTATAGTACGATCAGTTCACTTTCAAAACAGCTCCATCTCCAGGTAGTTTTAATAGTTAAGTTTTACCATCAGATGATCAATATCGTATTACCACATATGTTAAGCTACAAGGCGCGAGCACATATCATCACATGTTTTATTATTAAACATCAAGTGTTGCCACTAGATAGCTTTACTTTATTAATTTTTTTGTACAATGTATTATCTTATAATATTTAAAATATATGTATATATTTGAATTCGTAAGAAATTAGAGTTAATGCAATAAGTAAGCATACAATAAAAAGATAATGAAAATGTAAATTTAATATAAAACTAATTTAAGGTCTATGAGATACAGGAATAAAAAAAATGTTGTTACATGATTATTCCAGTGAAATCCTATTAAAATGGAGTTTATAAACTATATTGTCGTACAAAACTTAGCATTCTAACATTACACGTATTATTCATATATTAGATTAAAAAAAATTCTTTCTTTCTTATTTGACGGGAAGGCTGAAAAAAATTACCGAAATGTATGAGTGCAGTCTTGCCGTATTCTTCTGTATAACTAGTACTATTCCTCTTTTTGGATTTCGTTGGATACGTAAAAGGATAATTCTTTAATATTAAACATCTCTTTCCAAAATATAAAGTGAATAAACTTCATATTTTTGAAACCCATTTCTTACCCACATAAAACGGTTCATAACAGAAACGTTGTGTAAATATAGTTTTGTAGCACCGTAATATTATGTGAAAAAATCATGCGCTATGGTGCAATATTTGCTTGAGAGCCATGCGATTTTGATTTGGGTCAGGCAAGTATGTGCACAGGCAAATCGAGGCATATATTTCGTTCGTGCTGGTAACTTAAACTGATGTTATCTTAATCTTAATTTGCCATTTAGGACTCTCGTTTTCTTATTAAGAATACGTTTATTAAATTATCAAAAAAAAAAAAAAAAAAAAACTTGATGGATCGTTTAAATAACTGCATTTTATATAAAATAATTTTTCGAATTGTCAATGCTCTAAAATTCTAGGGTATTGCATCTCCATGGAATTGGTAATTAAAAGAAAGAAGAAAAATGTGGTGAAAATGGTTATAAAAAAACATTCAGACTAATTCCCAAGATTCGCTGTGTTGACGCATTGATGGAACCGACGTGAGTTATACTCTATATTATATTTGTAAGGGCATTTGCAGATTTATCCGTGTCAAGTAGCTTACTATTAAAAAAAAGTCTTCTATAAATTCACAGAAAATGAAATAATTAAGTTCTACGGCATCGTATTTATAAATCATAATAATCTTAAACATTTAATTTCTATAAAAATTAATTATTTAATTTCTCTTTCTAAGCTTTCAATTAACAAAAATGGTATCATTCTGTTTTCCATCATTTATTATCTGTCCTGTAAAACAATAGTAATTTATATGAAACCAAGATTTCTTAAAATAAAAACTTTGTTTTGATAAAAATAGAAGAAAAAAAATAGAATTTGCGAAAAAATTTGCATATGTTAGTGTGAGCTAAAGAAGGGGCACAGTAGCAGATAATTTTCAAATCAACAAGCCATACATTTTGCAATGCTAATGTGGAAAATTCACGCGTTATTTGCGAGCCTAACAGGCGTTGACGTCACGAGGTACTCTCAGCAAACTTAGCTGTATCACTTCTAATTTTAAAAATAAACCGAAACTCCTTTCGGTAAAAAGAATTAGTCAACCTTCATTGATACAATATTCATCTAGAAAAGTTTATTTATGCTTAATCTCGCTTTGAATCAATTGTGAATTTCGCACTAAAATAATTGTATTATCACGAAATCGATCATAGCTCGCTGAAATAATTTATAAACAGAATGACTTGTGGGTACACCTACTTTAGAAGATAAGATATTTTTCATACTTCTTTTATCTTGCACATCAGAGAGTAGCGATGCACATTTGCAGGAAAAATAAAAAATATTTTATGTACTATAGAAAATTATATTATGATACAATTTTAAACAGGAAGCAAAACATTATACCTTGGTTAATCTTCGGTTGCAGGTAACTTAAAGCTTTAAATAACCTTTTTTAATTTTGCACTTTAATGAGCACCTTGAAAAAAAAAATGTTACAATGCAAACGATATTGTTTTCCGTTCCATTTTAGCAATTACCTATAAGTTTCCTTCACCTCGTCTACATAAAAATACTGAGATCCATCGAAGATAATCTCCCAGAAACCTCTTATAGACATTATAGTCTCTATACATATATCCTTAATAAACGCAATTACAGAGTATGTGGAAATATAATTAATCAGATGGAGTATCGGTAATAATCGATAGGTTAATCTTGGCCTCAGATACAGCAAATAAATTATCGTGAAACCTGTGCCCAACCCTAATCGATCAGATGCCCATATTACTATATACTCCGCTCTCCAACTGCGTCATCCCCTCAAACTCAGCACACGCATCCAAAAACCAACGCGGTACTCAAATAAAAAGTCTCTCTCGCTAAATCCCAAAGAATATCGTCGCCCAGACTCTTCAAATACGCGATCCGTAACAAGCACACACGCACACACACACGCACTCGGAGCTCATTAAAGAGTAAAGGCAGGAGCTCCATTGTAAACCGTCTTGCGCGCACCTGGTCTTCCACCTACAAACGAAGAAAAGAAAAAAAAAGAGAGAAAAATAAAGAAACGTCGCTTAAACCCTCGTCATCCTCCTCTCCCGAGCGGTTTCCAAACGGTCCCGCATAACGAGAGATGCTGCGCACGCGGCGGCGGAGGCGGCGCTGCACACCAAGATGTTTATATGCCCGCGTGCAACTATTCCGCAATACATAGGGGGGAGCCCCCCCAGTAAGTCTCCACACACACATACACACACACGCGCTCAGAGTTCGTAGCAGCAGGAGCGCGGGCTCATTCAAAGAACGTCTCATTTCTCTCTCACACTCGGGGCATAATATATGTATACACACAAGACACACGAGGGAGTTGTAGGTGTGCTGGTGGTGCTGGTGGTGCTGGGCTGCGCGAGCGAGCGAGCGATCGAGGAGAGCGCGCGCGGTAGGTGTACCACATCGGCGTCGGCGGCCCACTCGCGGTCCTCACTGTTCTTGGCACAGTTTCTGCCCATCTACTATTGCGAACGGAGGCCCGTGTGTAGCTGTTGCTGCTCTTGTATCGTGTATACCCGCGTCTTTCGAATCGCGCACGTTCCGTGACCGCGCGCGTCGCTTGTTTTTCTTCTTTTTTTTATATTTGAAAAACAAGTTGAACATGTGAATAGGATTGTGCGACCGCAGTGCTGCTGTACGGTGAATAAGACTGGTTATTTTGGCTTTTGTCAAATTTGCGGATTTTCCGATAGTTCCTGCAAGAGGAGGAGGCTACCGCAACTTCACGATGACGGAGTCGAGGTTCGTTCTTGAATTCGGTTCTTTAGAGCTTTTGCTCTTTCCGATAGGCGCTCTCGAGTTGAACGAAGCTTATAGAGCGCTTGTGAAAACTTTTTCTCGGGCGCTATAAATAGCTTATAAATAATCGGCCGCCAACAGCCCTGAAATGCGCGTCTTTTTTATTTCTTTCTTCTTTTCTCTTTAACCAAATTCTTGCGCACAGGAGTCTTATTACGCTTCGACTTTCGATATATAGCCAATGGAAAATTTCGCTGATCTAGCGCGTATATAATAAAAATGCACAAATGCAGCATTGACGAAACGCGCGCGAAACGATTCTGACTTCATCGGCAATATATAATACATTTCGCGAAAACAGGAAAGAAAAAAGAAAATTAATTCACAATTTGACAGCGCGACTCGCTATATATGTGTCGTCAACGAGCGAGTCGCTGTTAAAGATTATCGCGGGTATTGTTGACCTGTGCGGATAAACAAACGCTATGCGCAATAGTAAAAATTATGCAATACCGCGACTACAACGTTACGTACGTCGGTAGCTGCGAAACGTTACGAACAGTGCGATAGTATTCCAGACCAAACGTATCGTGTGTACTGTGATAAACCGAGCGTTACAGAGGAGACTTTTTTTTATTTCTGAAATTCGAGTTAATTACCGAAGTAAATTGATCCCTTCGCGGTAATATAGATGTAAGCGCTATAAGCTGATGCGTGCAGCGAGAGGAAAAATTACACGCGCGCCTAAATACAGTCTTTTTCACGCGTGTCTCGTTTTTATTTAGCACTCGCGTAGATCGTGTGCGTGTGCGTGTTTTTTTTCCGCAACTCGCGTAGGACTGATCAACTTTTCACTTCCTAGCAGGAAAAAAAAAAAAAGAAACAGAAAAGAAAACCACATCCATC
This sequence comes from Megastigmus stigmatizans, assembly GCA_900490015.1. Lineage (NCBI taxonomy): Eukaryota > Metazoa > Arthropoda > Insecta > Hymenoptera > Megastigmidae > Megastigmus > Megastigmus stigmatizans. The sequence goes on from UELV01088851.1 coordinate 14,345, forward strand.
GTTACGTAATCGCTTTATAATCGCATTAGTATTGCAGAAAATGTCTCGCGCCGGACTATTATGGGGATATACAACTGTGCGAATTTATATACGCGCCCACGCGCTATTTGAATAAAATTCCCCCTCGTAATTCGTTCGATATCGATCTGTAAAAATATACATATCCGCACATTATTCGTAACAAAACGAAAGGTATTAATTCCCAGAGTTTTCACAGGCTGTTCGGCTCGCGGACACGTATAAGTACGCGATGAATTGAAAAACAACGTAATATACATATAGGCTGGGTGGCTGTGTATTAACTCTATAAATAGTTCCGCGGGGAATTGGTTGGAACAGCTTAGCGTTTATCCTTGATGGGCGATACACGGCAATATTGCACGGTTAAGTGCAAGCGACTTTGTCAATTGGCCGTTGAATGCGCTCAGTCTCGAGATCTATACGATTATTATTGTACAAGCTGATTTAAGGTCTGAGTGTTTTTATAAAGATTCAGGTGATTCCATCATAGAGTTACAAATTAACGAGAATTTTCTACGGAATTATCATAACGCAGAAATAACTCGTCGACTGCATCAACGGGAATATAGGACAATCAATGGCCATAAGCGCAATCGCAAATAATTAGAGGCGCGCTCCTATGAGCAATCCATCAAATCGATTAATTAGCCAAGCCGAGCGTAACCATCAGCGCTAGATTCAATAATAATAGAATCCATCCGGGCCGTAATAGTTCGAAAAAAGAACAGGAGAGAGAAAGAAAGATAAGGATGGAAGGGCGCGCACACGCGAGAGTATCGGGCGCTGACAGAGGGGACTATCAGCGAATGGACTTTTCATTAAGTGCTACCGGTGCGCGCGCGCGGCCTAAATAGCGATGGGAAGGGCAAGCGCGTCGACAGCAGCGTGTATAGAAAAAGAACGAGGAGGAGCGCGTAAAAAAGAAACGGCCGCGTATTCAGCCCTTTTCCTACGAGAATCGATATAGTGTATATATATGCGAGTGAGCCTTAGAATTGGGTCGGAACTCGCGTCTATGGCTTGTGTTTATGTGTACGTCTGGAAACTATAGCCCTCCACTATCGCGGGCTCCTCTCTTTTTCCTTTAAGCTTGCCTTGCAGCACGCCATTCGACGCGTCATCGAATCTTGTACTCTTCCACTATATACGCGATTGTTTTACAGATTTTTATACGGAATCTCTTTTTTTTCGCTGGAAAGAATGCGATTGACCCCTTTTGATGTATCCCGCGCCGCCCATAGTTTATCGAAGTTTTGTGTATTTTTACCACTGTGTTTACCGACTGGCTTAGTCAGTGCCTAAAATTAACGTCATTACTCTCTCTCTCTCTTTCTCTCGTGAGCGACGCTGCCTCCTAGTCGAGACCCAAGAGTTCGATTTGGTTTTGGACTGACGGCGATATGTGTGTGTATAGCCGTCGCGGTTGTGTGCATAGGCGAAAAAACGTAAAAATTTACATTCCTGTTTGCCCCGAAAGAGAGAGAGGGAAGTTTTTGCGAGAGGAAAAACTCATGCGGTTATACGCGCGTTTAAAACAATCTTTTAACGATTATTGTTTGCGCAAACGTATAATTTAGCGCTGTTAGCAAGAATGAAAAATACCGATATCGCTTGCTACGTACAATGGTGTTAACGAGCTTATATATCCCGATTGTTCGCATTGTACGTTGTCCGAATCCATTCGTAAACCACAACAATCGGTTTTCTCAATATATCTGTTAAATAATCTTCGATTTAACGCGACCGTACACGCTAAATTATTTAGAGTGAAAATCCACTCTATAGTTGCATTTAATTCCGTTTAGAGTGAAAAGTAACTCTTATAGAGTGAAAAAGTCTATCTAAAAAATGGAGTGAACAATATCACTCTAGTATTAGATTGTTTTATAGTAAGCTTAATATTCATTCTAAATTCACTCTAATGGTAGAGTGCGTATAGCTACGAACAATACACGTGTCAAATAATGGAAAAATTTGTCAATTTGCCAGCAGTAAGTATCTCATTCTTAATATATTTATTAAATAGAAGCAGTTTTTCAATGTGAATATTATTATAGTAAAAAGAAAATCTGTATATATTCTTAGATTTGTAATGTAAAGATATTCTAACCTCGAAATTTTTCTTATTTCACTTTTAAATAGAGTACAATCAACTCTTACATAGAGTGATTTTTTCTGCAGATACAAAAACTCTAGTTTTAGAGTGAATAATTAACTCTAAATAGAGTTAATTACTTTCACTGAAGCTAGGAGTGGATTTTCACTCTAAAGTAGTGGTTTTTCACTCTAACAGATTTAGCGTGTAATTTATTTTTTTAAAACATTCATTTAGAGGTGTCTTAAATTCATCTTTATTCGCCAGCTCAGCCCACTGTCCGCGAATCCCGCCAACATCGAACAGCTCATCCAGCGGCGATAATATCCGCGTATAATAGCCGTTATAGGCTGCGAGCGCAAGCGGCGATCGGTTCTCCCACCGATCATCGTTATTAAAAGAATATGCGCCCATTGAAGAAAAATCCGCCGCAGCCGAGAATATCACGTAACACACACACATACACACACACGTGCGCAACATCCTCATTTTCTCTGCGGATCGTCTCTGCGACCGCATCGCGATATACATATGTAGACGGTCAGAGCGCGCGCGCGCTCGATGACGCCGATGACGCGGTAGATTTTTTGCGCGAGGTGAACGAGAGAGAGAGAGAGAGAGAGAGAGAGAGAGACTCCCGATCGACGAAGATCTTGCTTTTGCCTTATGGGGCACGTGAGTGTGTGTGTACGGCGGCCGGAGTCGCGCTGGACCTCGGACGTATGTATATGCTTCGGGCTCCCGCGATCTTCACGGTCATGCGCGCGCCAATCCATTTCTGATCTCGCCTCTCGTCTGTGTGTATATAGAAGGCTCCGAAATGTGTGTAATATTGCGTATAGGCGCATACTCCCGACACCCACGTTCACGCGTAATGGTGTATAAGAGAAAAACATACGCACTTTTGTAATATTCATTCGTGTTGCCGCGTCGACGATATTACACGTGTGCGCGTGTATATAATTGTGTGCGAGCGTTTGGTTTTCGGTTCGCGCGCGGCGCGGCTAAAAACCCATCGCTTATTTTATTTGTCGCGTTTGTGCGCGAGCGCGGCTTGCCCGCGCTCGTTGCCTTTTTCGATGCTCGTATAATGTATATACACGGAAAGCTAGTCGGCATTCCGGTAGCTCCGACGGTCGGTTCTACCGTAACTCCGACGTTTCGGTATTCCCGGAGCTCGGAAGTGGTTCTAGCTGAACGCCGATTCGGCGTTAGCTGAATGCCGACTTGTCGGTGCTCACGGTATACCGATTCGGAGCTCCAGCAGCTCCGACATTTGGTAAACAAGAAAGCGCCTGTGGTGGGGAGAGCGGACAGCGCGTATATATAGGTATAATTGGATAGGACATGCGTATCATAACCTTCAAACCATTTTGTTTATTATATTCTATTTTATTTATTGTACAGGTAATATT
>UELV01088885.1:0-11161 GCA_900490015.1 Megastigmus stigmatizans
ATATAATTTTATTAAGTTTATCACAAAAATAAAAATCCTTGCAGGATGACGTGCGCAAGGGAATCGTACGAGGATAAATTCATACAGTTAATTCCTCACAATCCTGGGCCGATAATCGAGGAAATCGTGCCACTCGCAACATCAAATACAGATTGGAAAATCGTTCAACGTGTAGATTTGGAACCGCATTTTTCGCGAGGAAATAAACTTATAAGGGTATGGCGAGAAATCATGCACAGATGCGCTCCATTAAATGAAATATGTGTACATAACGAATAAATGAAAACTATTTACAAATAAATAATATCCACAATACAAGACATGGAACGCATAACAGAACTGTTACAAGGACATAACATAACAATGACAGCACAGCTCGCAATCGGAGATCACTTCTGCCCTTTGTCGGAAAAATCTCGAGACATTTATTCCGAATCTTAGTCGAGGAATCCGAAGCCAAATTAAAAAGCTTAATCGAAATAACAAGTAACGATACGCGCAAAGTCGCAAATTCATTAGCGAATCAGACGGAATTAGTAGAATCCGAATTTAATCAAATACATAAACGAATCATAAATATTGAGAAAATTATTAGTAAACTATCATAAAATACAGTCGGAAATATAGAGCGAAAACAAGTCGACACAGCCGGTAAACATATTAGCCGAGGGCGTCCTCTGTGAATTAGACACAGCACTGATAATCGATGCAATTCTATTCGCAGTGCAAGGAGCCATACATCCACGGTTCATTTTACTTAACTTAGTAAAAAATTCGAAAATTTTAGTTAACCGAACGGTACAAGACGCAACCTTCCCGAACATAAACAAGAATACAACTATCTTAGAAATAATAAAAATAGCAGATTTATCTATTTTATTTTTAAACTTCCAGCTAATTTACTACATCTCTATACCGCTACTAGATTTCCAAACATATAAATTATGTAAAATTTCACCAATACCAATTAAACAGAGCATGTTAAATACAACCGATATATTCCCATACATATGGCCAGAATCATCTTACATCCCAGTTAACGACTATAACACGTATATACCTATCACATTAGACGCAATAAACAAATGTAAAAAATTAGGCGATCTTAATATTTGCAAGGGAACCGAGCAAAAACACGCAACTTGCGAATTGAAAATCCTTATAAAAGAAAACATTTTTCAGATTGTAACGTGTAATTAACAAAATTATATGTCACATACTGGATGCGACTGCACACCACAAATTCATGGATTTTTTCAACAATTCATAAAGAGCAAGTATTTATACAATGCCACAGAGCTGAACAGATTTCGTTCGAAATAAATGGGATGGGCATATTACAGTTAAGCCCAGGGTGCATCGCGCACACTACAAACGCTAGATTAATGGCATCTCGCGAAATAAAAACAAAAGTATCAGTTACAATAATTCCAGAATACGAGCTTAATATGCAAAACATACTAAAAAACGAGACAGACAAAAACGATTACGCACAATATATAAATGATGCAATAAAACAGAACCAAATAAACACTACAAAAGGACAACATAACGAACAAAATAATCAATTAGAAACAGGGGAAAGCTTTCGAGAAGTAGTGGAGAAAGCGATAGCAATTGGCAAGTACGAAAACATCAGCAGAAGCTTCGACATTTTTCAAAAGCAAATAACTGTATTTGGTGGATCATTTATAACAGTAGCAATCATTTGTGCTATTTTGTGGAAAATATTATTAGTGGAGGGTCCCCTTACTCTAATCCGGAAAAGATTGTTTTAAGAGAAAAGCAACAAGAACCTACAGCAAGCGAGATACAAAACATGGAAAATATACAAATACAACCAGCAATACACATGGGAATGCTCATCCAAAATCATCCGAGAGTCCAAAACATGACCAATCGACCTCCTAGCCTAGAAGACAATAAAATCCCAGGACTCCCGGTGCTCTATACACCACGCCAAGAAAATGATTACACAAACACGGAAAGGATACAAACACACCACCGGAACTTTTATGGTCATGGCATCAACCATAATCATCGGAAATCGCGCACCAAGATCATCATTTACTTTTATGTTTTGTATTATCCGAAGAAAATTTTTGTCAAAGGAATTTTATGCGATTCAAAATTAAGTAAATTTTTTGTAATATTATACCTTATTTTTGCGAAATTTTATCAAAACCATATTCGTAATATTATACTTTTATTTTTGCGAAATTGCTGTATAAATCAATTGTTGTAATCTTATATTTTATACGAATTCTTGTCTAAATCAATTTTATGCGAATGCGCGTCTTATAATCTTATAATTTCATTTTTCTGCGAAATTTTTTGTTTAAAATCAAATTTTTTTGAATTTATTATCAAATTTTATATCTTATATTGTGCGAAATTTTTTTTTTTTAATCATTTTATAATCATATACGTTTCTTGCATAAATTTACCACTTCGTTATGTTACATGGGAAATATCAATTAACATATTCTTACATAAAAATAGTAGGCATAATTTTCAGATTACATGATATCAATGCAACATTACAAGTGTCGTACTCAAGCCAGGACATTTTTTGTATCAGCGTCTTTTCTTTGTTTTCATTGCGACGCCGTTGAGCTCTCATATGCGCGCGTCCTTGCGGCACCTGCGGGAGCGCAGGTGATGAGGCCCCGGTCGTGTTACATAGGACACCTAGCTGTCGTATTATTTTATTCATTGGCGCGCAAATATCATTTTACAATAACGTACTTCGCCGCATTCTAAAGAAGTGCAACTCATAGGTGACCATGCCATAAAATGCAAGCGTCAGTAGACGCAGCACTTTTTCACCCGGCAACAGTAAAATTGCCGACTCTACGAAAAATCGCACGAGGCGATTTTTACCACTTCCACCACCTCCAATGAAGCACAATAAAAGCAGCCCCATCGGGCCGCATCGAGGAAAATGACCCAACATCTGAACGAGGAAGAACTGACCGATCGCCGCGCAACGCAGCTATAGAACCACTCGACGTATCGTGAATAAACGAATAATAAAGTTCTCCAGTCTTCGCGTCACTTCATTTACCCACCCCCACAAATTCCTTTCCGGATTAAGTTACCGGAAAGTCGGACGATACCGAATCCACAGAGAGAGAAAGAATCTCTTGTTACAGTTATCATACATGACAATACTATCGAAAATGAAAACACCATCAAAAACGAAAACTCCATCTGTAACGTTTTTATTATAGTGGGTTGGCTTGTCCAGCTTCGTCAAGCCAAAGCGCGACGAGATGATCGTAAAGGGCGGAGAAATAAAGTGATCGGCGATGAGAAGTGTAATTGGTGGTTTATTGTTAAAATATAGAGTAGTGTCCGATCGTTGTGGTATCGCGCTAGCGGTTATTCGAGAGCGAGACCAGGATGGTCGATGTACATATAGTAGTATAATACATGTGAGTTAATTTAGGTTGGAGATAGAGTTCAGCGCTTCGTAGAGTCTTGTCAGCAGGTAAGTGGTCAGAGTTCTTTTACTGTTATGTAGCTTTCATTATTTTGTATTTTTTTTAAAGTTTTAAATTTTTTACATTTTATTTTTAGATTTATTTATTTTTTTCATTTATAATCTATTTATAATTTTATATACTAGATTTGTAGCGCAATGATCGTGTAGCATCTGCGATGAGTAGAGATGAATTCCTAAACATAAAACGGCTTTATAATGGCAAATTAAGGAAACGGGTAGATAAACAAACAATGAATGGGAATGGAAAGAATGTATATTTCAGTTTACCTTATGTTAGAGGTTTGTCAGAAAGGATTAGAACGGTGTTTAGAAAACGTAATATTCAAGTTTCCTTTAGAAATGATAATAATTTAGGTAGGCTATTTAGTAATTGTAAAAACAAGGATGATAAATGTTTAAAATCAGGAGTAGTTTATAAAATTAATTGTAGGGATTGTAATGGATGTTATATTGGTCAAACAGGTATTTGAAAAACAGAATGTATGAACATCAATATAGTTTACGGAGCACAAATTTTACTTCGGGGTTAAAAGAACATTGTCTGAATGGTTTGCATTCTTTCGATTTCGGGAGTGTGGAGGTTTTAGAACAGGGCATTAGTAATAAATATAAGAGAGAGCGTTTTGAAAGTATCCACATTCTAAGGAATCGAAATAATGTAAATTTAATGATAGAGTCAAGTAAATTAGATAACATTTATCATTCTTTATTAATTTAAGTTGTAACGGGAAGTTGTTAAATGGGAGGGTGCATGGTGGTGAAGAGAGTGCGGATGGGTAGAGAGATGGGTATATAGGGAGGTTAAACACGCTTTTCAGTCCCTGAGGAGGAGCCAGAGCGGGTTCGAAACGTCGGACATTTTTGGTGGTCGATCAGATTGTCCTTTACTAATAAATATTTTTTTCAGGTTTAACTATAAGTTTATTCAGATTCTGCGTGGGTGATGATAAACAAGGGCAATCTGATTGGCCATTAATATTGATTTAATTGATTAGTCTGTAAGACCGATAGAAAAATATTTGTCAGTTTATAAAACAGCTTCTCAAGTTTTCTAAAATCTCAGATGTAACGGGGCAAATTGCTATTGACAAGAATTATGGAATGACAACAAGTAAATACGACACGAAATAAATTAATTTAATTTAAAGCGGAAATTCCAATAATTCGGCAGCATGCCAATTCCCGAGACGCGTTACGAACAGCTAAAATTATTAACACCAAGCTCGGCAAAAATTTATTTGATAGGCGCCAGACGGTAATCGTCAATCGCCGGGCTTGATATCGTCGTCTTCCCTCCTCGCTGCTCGGCTGAGACCCTCTCGTCAGAGGGGATTCCGTTGTAGAATTTGCTCCGAGATGAGCAAGCCCGGCATCGAGGATAGACTGCTGAAAACCGTGAAAACTCTACGCGCGCATCACTGCACGGCAAATCAGCTCGGAAAATTCAAAACGAACACACACATAAAATAAATAAATACGCAGAAAGTTTAGATAAAACAATTAACAAAGGTATTTATTCGTTCAATTCCTCACATACTTGGGTGCGCCGCAGGCGCCGAAATATACAATCAAAGAATCGGGATGACGCTGGTTTATGGCGGGCGCACGTGACGGCGCGAATTATCTTTCCTACCTGAAAAATATCGACTACAAGTTCCTACGAAAAATTAGCTCGCCACAGTTTTGCGATGCCCGCAACTATCGTCACTACTGCCATTATAAATCCGCTCGTCGCCCGTCGCTAAATCTCGTCGAAATATTCAGGTTTCGACACGCGCGCAAAATGGTCGCCGCGACGATTCACCTCGCGTACCTGTCGTCAAAAATGCCGCTCGAGCTATATGAGCACCCAGTGCCACAGAACAGTAGTCGATCGTCGACCTTATCATCTTAATTGTAACGGAGATATTATAGACAAAACAAAATGCGATATGTATCCACACCTGATGACGAAGGAAGGAGCGAAGAAAGGGAAGATCCGCATAAAGAACATGACAATATACAGGGTGTTTCATTTTAATCCGACCACTGGCTAATCTCTGTGAAAACGAATGATATCAAAAAATGACTTTGAAAATTGAGTTTAAGGTTAAAGTCATTAAAACCATTGGGTGGCCCCCTCTGATTCCTTCAACTTTTGTAGTAGTCATTTTTTGATATCATTCGTTTTCACAGAGATTAGCCGGTGGTCGGATTAAAATGAAACACCCTGTATATATAACAATTACGTACTGGCTAAAAACACTCTCTGTCGGGCATCCAAGCTGTAAAGACGTGCAGTAATAAAAAAGGAATCTTAAACTATTTATCATCTTTATTTTATTGTGTGTGTATGTGAGTGTATTTCATCACCTTTGATCGGGCTTTCTCACAACTACAAACATAACTGGCGCTGCGGACAGGATACTGCGAATTTGCGGAATTTTGGATTCTCCTCCAACTTACAGGTCGGAAATCTCTGGCGAACGAAGCAACTGGGGCTTTAAACCAATCGTCGCGGATCACACGTTCAGCTTAGAGTCCTTCTACGCATTTGGTCAACAGAAATCTTCAAAGAAGAAAAGTAAGTCTTTGAAATTTCCTACATATTTCCATTTAATTCCTATAAATACAATTGATCGATTTGACGCGCTATTGGCTCAAATTACTATGGAACAGTTGAAATTAAGAATGTCTATCTGGCGAAACGCGATACCTATATGTGAAGGAAGTACGAGATTTCCATCTCATTTTTTACACCAATGCGACAAATTTGTTGAAACTTTAGGTACAATCGATGAAGTGCTAAATGAATCATTATTTGCTCTTATTAAAGCCAGAATTGAAGGAGACGCGTTAGATCTTATTGTTGCTAATAAACCCAGTACTTGTATAGATTACAAAAGATTACTTACAAGTAGATATAGTGATCCAAGTTTGGAAGAATTACTATTTAATAGACTGAGCACGTGCTGTCAAACATCAAATCAAAGAGTATATACAATTAAACACTCAACATGCTCAAATAATCGGGACAAAAATTTTTTCTATGAAAATGTAGCAAAAAATGTATTTGTAAACGGCATTAAAGAACCATATCATTCGCATCTGATATATTCAATAAAGTGTATACACTTTGATTTAAATTCCATCGAAGACTGATTACAAAAATGTCGAAAATTCGATGATAGTAGTCAGCAGGCCGCATTCCTTGCATTCATGCGACAAAGAGAAAACAAGCCGAAAACTAATACATATGATACAACCGTAAACACGATAAACACAAATCCTTTGAATTTGTTCGGAGCTCCTAAAAACGTGAGTCCATTTCAACAACGTCAGATCGCCTAAGCGTCATTCGCCCCGATGAATTTCGGAGCAAACAATAGTAAATTCGTACGAAATAATAATCAGCCACCAAATCAAAATAATCAACCTGCGCCTATAGACTATAGGTATGGGCTATAGGTGTATAACCAATGCCAATCAGTACAAGAAATACGAATCGGACCGAATTTCGCCAAAATTATATACTCACAATATGAAAAGGATCATTCAAAATTACATAAATCAGTGTGAAACATGTCTTGAACACAAATATGAGAGAAGACCATATAATACAGACACCTATGGACCTATAATATCGAATAGGCCTCTACAACATATACATGCAGATATATTTTATTTTGACAAAGAAAAATTTCTCACAATTATAGATATATTTTCTAAATATGCTCAAGCTTATCACGTATCTGATGGGAACACAATAACCGTAATTAATAAATTGCGACACTTTGCTTCACATCATACCTTCCCAGATAAATTTACTACAGATAACGGAACGAATTTAATTCAGCTGTATGCAAGGAAAGAGAATTTTCATGATGTTCACTTTGATATCAACCCAGAAACTCTTAAAAACACATATAACAGTATTCTGACAAGTTACACCATTTTATCTTTGCGACCAGATCTTAAAAATTCCAATTTACTGAAACAAGCTGAAATTTTATGTGATGATGTTTATCAAAATCTTCAATAGCTAATCCCATCAAATAAAAGAATGAAATAGGGCTTAATAAATGTAGTAGGCACGGCAATTAAATACATTTTTGGAAATCCCGATGAGGATGCTTTGGATAAAATAAATAAATACTTAAATTTGTTAAACCATCAGCAACAAAAAGATATAGAACTTCTAGACAAGTCAATAACGGCTGTTAATAAAGTAGGTAGAAACATAAACAATTACACCGTTGTGATTAATAGGAATTTACAAAATATCTCGGACACATTTGGCAAACAGAATCAAAAATTAAATACATTCGAAGCCGTTATCACACTCATAATACAAGAGCAGCATCTTTTGGATATACTCTATAAAATTAAAAGATCATTTATTTTCTTGGATCAGATTTTGATTTAGAAATTTTGATTTAGAAATATCAGAAATACAAGTACATTTATTAAAAATTTATTCTCAAAAGGAATTAATATTGCATTATCATAATTATATTTACCCAAAATTCTAATGTTAACACACTCTAAATTCCAGTCCTCAATCCTATCGAATTTGCCTTATTTCAAACACTTGCTATTATAAATTATAACAATGAAACTGAAATTATAACCAGGCCATGGAGATTTAATAATAATAAGTTGGTCATCGATTGAATTATGTTCCAGCAAATGTCAACATATGTATCAACACTACTTCTTATGTTATCAAATTAATACAGAAGAAACTAAAGCAGCTATCATCACGACAAATTCACCTATGATATTGGGTTATACTTTATCTGCAAATTTGACTTTTATATCCAGTAATTACCTGACATCGATTGAAAATAATGGTCACAAGAGTACACTTCAAGGTACAAATTTAATTGAAGGAAACGATATACAGTTACAAGGACACACTCTAAATAAATACATCGGAGAATTTAAACAACAAAATTTCATAACACCTGTCATCCTAAAAGATTACCGGATGAACTTTGAATCATTGGAATCGCTCGTTCGACCTGAATTGGCAAATCCAAAATTACAAACTTATAAAATTGAATTTTATATCTCTATAGTAACGGTCGCAGTTTTGTTACTCATCATAATATACGGACTGACCTACATCTTATATAGATGCAAAAATAAAAGATCGCATCTTACCCAAAGAAACAATGACGAGGTCGTCATTGAACTTCGGCAGGGAGGAGTTATATAAGCACCCAGTGCCACAGAACAGTAGTTGTTCGTCCACCTTATCACCTTAATTGAAACGGAGATACTATAGACAAAACAAAATGCGATATGCATCCAGACCTTCTGACGAAGGAAGGAGCGAAGAAAGGGAAGATCCACATAAAGAGCATGACAATATATATAAGAATTACGTACTGGCTAAAGCCACTCTCTGTCGGGCATCCAAGCTGTAAAGACGTGCATAAATAAAAAAGGAATCTTAAACTATTTATCATCTTTATTTTATTGTGTGTGTATGTGAGTGTATTCCATCACCTTTGATCGGGCTTTCTAACAACTACAAACATAACTCTCGCGCCACGAACCCGCTCGCCACCGCACACGATCAATCAATAGCCTCACGGTAAAATAACTAAATATATTTACCACGCGACATACGCACGCTCACAACACGAAACCCGATGCAACTCTCACTAATTCTTACCCAGCACCGAACACTGGCACTTACCTCGTGGCCAAGAATTGTAGTAGCCGACAATGATAAGTCCACTTACGTGCACTTGGCACAGGGTGGATACGCAACTCGCTTGTCTCTCGTCCTCCGAAAATCTCCGCTCGTCATCTCAATCCGCTCTCATCCTCTCAAAATTGAATTAATCCTCGCGCGGCGCAACAACACGATTCCGTTCGAAAATGGCACAATACGAGAAAAGATGGCAGGTTCGGTAGCTGTTACTCGGTTTTTCTTCCTCTCGAATTCACGGCCGGGCAATAAGTGTCGCCTTCTTCCTCCTTTATTCAGAGGATTCTCAAATATTCAGAAATTTGGATTTTTAACTTCAAAACTTTCAATTGACGAAAGCGTGATCAAATTTTGTGGACGACTATCTATAAAACCATGTGTGAGAAAGAAGCCGATAAGGTTCGGCATAAAATTATGGGCATTGTGCACTGTTTCTGGGGTTTTACTTGATCTTAGCGTATATGGCGGCAAAAATGAAAATGTTCAAAATTTGAAAATGTGTACTCTTCGATCTAGGGTAGTATTGAATATGCTTCATGAATCGCTAATGTCAGTCCCAAAAGAAAAATTAAAAGATTATCATGTTTTCTTTGACAATTATTTCTGTAGTCCAGATCTCATTGTCCATTTAAAAATTATATTGGCCTCACAAAAAATAGCTATCATTTATAATTTTGTTAACAAATGCATCTTTCTTTCTGATAAGCAATTCCATAATGCCAACACCAATATCATAACAGAATATCTTATTACCGGATTGACTTTCCAGTACAGTTTATCAACACACATATCAAAAAAAGAATCTATAATATTTTGAATCTGGATAATAATGCTAATAAAGAACGTCCAAAATGAAATATAGTTTTGCCTTTTATTAAATCACTTACACCAAACATTAACCGTGTTTTACGGAAGTATAATTTTGACATTATTAACAAAACCATTAATAAATTTAATAGAATTATTGGACTCGGTAAAGATTCCTTCATCCATTGGAAAAAACAATGCAGTTTACAAAATTAATTGTTCAGATTGTGACCCGATATATATTTTCACTATAAAAAGGAAATTAAAAAAACGTAGAAATGAGCATATGAGAGATGACAGTAATGTTTCAGATAGGTCTACCCTGGCGCTTCACGTTTCACATACAAAACACAATATTGATTTTGATAAATGTCGAAATTCTGGATCAGGAAATAAGAATGTCCAAGAGAGAGTTTTCAGAGATTATGAATATTTTCTATCATAATACTTAATTACATAAGGTGATTGGCTAAATTGATCATCATGGAACGTAAAAAATTTTTTTCAATCTCTTTATTACGACGTTTCGAGGGTGTACGTACTTATACCCTCCTCTTCAGATTGATAACATGTTTAAAAATACACAATTAACTCTCTACAATAATTATTAAAATTAAAATTAAAAATTACTGCACTTCAGGAACCGGTAAACAACGTGCCTTATATGACTTAAAACTATTGCAAAATTTACTGTGTTGTTAACATACAACACTACCCATGAAAACGTTTATTAATTACTGCAAAAAAAGAGTTAAAATAGAGAACAAAAGTTAGTTAAAAATTTGAAATTATTTAAACCGCGGGAAACTCACATTCACTTTTTCCTCTGCTTTTTTCACTCATAATTTATGAGATTTGTCAATACTTGTAATAGGTGCGGTCGATCGCAAAGGAAATCAGTGACTAATGTATATAATAATTGTGGAAGAGTTTTCCGAGATCATGAACAATATGAAAAGTGGGGGAAAAATCAGACAGCAATGAAACGAAAACTGTATTTATATAAATAAGACTTATAACTGAACAATGAATGTGCGTAATTTAACTATTAATTAAGAGTGTTTTTGTATTAGCTTTAAAGTTGTTTTATAAACGTTCTTTAGAAAATTTGTATCTTCAATTCTATTAAGCGTGTTTTTATGGTA
>UELV01088895.1:714-12617 GCA_900490015.1 Megastigmus stigmatizans
TTTCATGCTAAGAATAAGTGAAATGCGAAAAGTGGTGTGTATTTTTCGAAAAAAAAATAAATTTTTTATCGGGTTTAAGGAGGTTCTATAGCTGCTACGCTAATCAAAACGCGAAAAAGAGAGACAGCGCGCGGCGTGTGGCCTACTGCTCTAATTGCTTATCTTGAACATTCAGTCACCGGTTAGCCTCCTTGAGCTGTGGATGGTGTACCTATCCGCGATCTAAGTGTTTACATGGTCCAACCATATTTTGTGAAAAGAATTTGTTGTATTTATGCTTAAGTGGCTATTTTAATCTACCAATGTATAAGTGTTTAAGTGATCATGATAGAGGAGAAGGAGAAGAACTAGGACCTGGAGCCTGAGTGGCCCTGGCACTTGGAAATGGGGATTGGCTTTTTCATCCCTGTGCAGGAGACCTACGAGTTCTCGGGATATGTTCCCTCGATGAATAGTCATGGTAAGAACCATATAGACGCCTCGCATCATGGATGGTTCCCCTGTCCACGAATGCTAAGAGAGTTTATTACCACCTCCAACGTATGTGTAACTCTCTCTCTCACTCACTCTCCTGATCGAAATAAATATTGGAGTATGAGTCACCACCTCCAGATCATATGCACTTTAATCCATCTATCTCTCTCTCTCTCTCTCTCACACACACACACACTCTCTCTCTGTCTCTCTCTCTCTCTCTCTCTCTCTCTCTCTCTCTCTCTCCCCTTCTTTCTGCGCATCGTCGCTACCAATTCAGTCGCCTTTGAACCATCGAGCAGGTCGGTTCGGAGCAGCAGCAAGTAAGTATCGATTGGGTCGAGCGTGCTACACCAGGAATACCCTATATACATAGGTATAGCAAGAGAGTAATACCCCCTCCCTCACCAATCCGAACACTATAGCAGAGCGTCCAAGTATCCTTCGGCCAGCGTCGGGCTCCTCTCGCACTAAAGGTGGGGAGAACGCGCTATACTAGTCTCCTCTCTACCACTCCTCCTCCCTAGCCCTCCACGCACAGTCCAAGCGAGAATCCCCCGACGCCTCGCGCTATTTCGGGTTTTTCCCCTTCCACTCCCCCCTCCACATACCCCCACCACCACTATCTCTCTATACCTATGTATTAACTACTCACAAGTGTGAGTTTTCTTTTGAATATAAATTCTGAAATTTTATATATTTGAAAATCTTTTAGCACATTACCATCATGTTTAAGTGCTTTAAAAGCATATCTTCTGTATATTTCTGCATAGGTCATGATTCGGGTTCATTAAACAAATTAAGCAACCTGTAACTCGAGACTGTTTATATGGATTATCATATAGGCATATTCTCAGGCTAGCGCTATCTCAAACTTGCTAAATTTGTTAGATGTTGTAATCGATAACACAAATTGTTTTAAATATTGATTACAATAAGAATAAACATATATAATGTATTCAGCAGAATTAAAAAAGGATATTTGTCAGCGTTGGACCTATTATGTACATACTGTATTGTACTCAATACGTACTAAATACATTACATATGTTTATTCTTAGTGTAATCAATATTTAAAACAGAATTTGTGTTATCGATTACAACATCAAACCAATGAAGCAACTTTATCCATTATTACTCAAATATATTTAGAAATGTTCGTAATACTTTATATTTATTTAGGGAAGTACAATGGCAGCAGCACGATGATGTGGACCACGACCAGTATGATGGAGGATTCTATCAGCCGTCGGTCGGGCCTGATCAGTTTCCTATGGGTCATAGCCCTCATCAGCAGCAACAGTAAGATATATTTCAAATTTTTATATATTCTTTTACGTATACCATTATAATAACGGGCTACTTAATAAGTGGTTATGAAAGCTCTTTATTATAACTCTAACGTGCTGTATAAGATTTAAAAATACATAAAATTTCAGAATTTATATTTAAAAGAACACGCTGATATACACTTGTGAATTTAGTTTCAAAAACTGTATTTGTGATTTTGCTTAATGTTTCCGAAGTTTATACAAATCATTTAACTAACGTAAACTTTGAACTCATTGTACCAAAATTACAGATACAGTTTTAAAAACTAAATCCACAAGTGTGAGTCTTCTTTTGAATATAAATTCGAAAATTTTATATATTTCAAAATCTTTTAGCACTGTGGGAGCTCGGCTTCCGGAGATGTTGTAGCTGGAGAGGATGAAACAAAGAAAGACTTGTTACTGCTGAGTGTGTCTTTATTGAAGGCAGGTCGGAGCTATTCTGACTGACTAGCGATACAGTGCTCAGTCAGCACATGAGCTCGGTTCGGCTTAACCCCTGCGCAGAAGCGTTTACATGTAAACTCGCTTGTTGCTTGGAGCGTCAGTGGCGCTACTCACTTGCTCAGGTGAAGTTAGTTCCCACATCACTCCCCCCCCCCTTGCATTTAAACAATGCTTGTTTCATTATATTGCATTAAAAAAATTTTATACAATTCAGGTACATAGTAATATGCGAGTACATGGCTCAATTAACGTTGTGTATTAAAGTTTAAGTGGTGTATATATCACAGTTGCTTATTTATTAAAAGCATGTATGCTTTTAATCTTATACAATAATACGCAGCGAGCATTTATATGAAAGTGCACAGGTATTACATTCCTCGCCTTGTTAATTTTAATTGACTTGCTTGCGATTATATTACGTATGTACATTATTACTTATGATACAGATACATATATTGTCTTGTTTAAACATCTGTCGATGTGTAGTACATGAGGTATTTAGAGTTAAATGATTACACGGATTATAACTACTTTATTTTTCGGATTATAACTACTCTCTCATTTTTACAATTAGTATTACGCTTTATTTTACATAGTTTGTTACATAGACATAGGATTCTCTGACTATGCTGATGCATATTAATACCAATTATTTGTATTAAAATTACGTTTGTTAGGAAGCGCATTATGTACGAAGCGCTGAGCTTGTATTCCTTTCAATAATTGCTAGAGCACTGTACGCTTGTTGCTTGGAGCGTCAGTGGCGCTACTTTAACAGCAAATCTTCAAAATATTTCTATATGGGTCATGATTCGATTTGAAAAATTAAAACCTATTTTTTTATTGCAGATACCGAAACCTGTTCGAAGAGGTGCAGTACTACCTACGGCAAAATAATTATTTGAAAAATGTGAGTGACATAAGTTAGTATATCAAAATGTGTGCATTTATTGTGAAACTAAATATATTTCGTATACTACTTTCAGAAGCAGAAAATGGATAGAAGAAAAATTAAATATTTGACAGCGTGGAACCAGTATTACAAAACACGAATCGAATTTTTGGAGGAAATTAAAACAAGTAACGTATTTTTAAAACATAAACGCAGTAAAACGAATAAAGTTAATAATTTAACAAATTTATTATTGCAGATTTTGGTGCCCATTGGCAACAAGTGATAATCTTAATGGTGTTAAAATAAATATTTAATAAAAATTTTATTATACATATTGTGACACGTAATTATTTCCGCGCGCGATAATCGAGCATCGAGCAGACACACGCGGTTAATTTGCCTAATTGCCGCGTGCGAAGAAGGGAAGCACCTACCGGGGGGCTCCCACGAGAATCTGCGAGTGCGAGTGAGTGAGAGATAGGGCGCGATCGGCAAGATCACGTCGGTGCCGAAAAAAGCTCGGGGGAGAGACCGCAGCTACGAACGGCAACGGACGTACGCCAGAGTATCGAACAGAATCGACCGGATTGCGAACGAGAGTTTTATGCGGGTGTTTTCGCGACGGGTGTGATTGCAGTTTGATGGAGAGTGCGACATCGTGTGGGCGTGAATCGCCACCCGTGTCGAGGCGTGTTTAAAACACAATTTTTAAGATTGTAACAAGAACAGATGCAAGTAGCGTCAGTCAGATCAGACAGAACGCTAAAATAGATGCAGATAAGCAATTGTATTGAAAATTGGTCAAAAAGATTCCTAACTAAAAAATTTATTAACAGACCTTCATCGGTGCAGATGCTCTAATCCAATTATTTTATGTAATGAAATAAAATTAAATACCTATCAGTGATTGAAAGTAGTAACACTTTAAGTTGGGAACCTTTCTGGCTTGTAAAAAAAAAGTACTGTTTACAACAAGGGTATTAAATGCGATTGTCAGCTTCGATTGTAACCATAGCATCTTAAGGTCATTAAAAACGTAACGATGACTGCGCAGTCACAAGTTTCATACGCCCGAGCTGCAAATATTGCTTTTTTTGCAGGCGTGAAATTTGATTCTTAGTCTCGTTTTTCAGGTGTACTATAATGGATTGATGTGAAAACCATGCAAGCATGAAATCGCCTTACACACCTACCGAAAACCAGGCTCAAAATTATTTTCGCGACTACAAAATAAAAAAAAAAAACATTTCAATATGTATTAGGTTAAATGTAATGTTTAAAATATTTTTCAAGTTTCAGGTTCGTCACTTATGTAACAACGTTTTAATGAGATTTTATGACTTTCACCCCTTAGGGTAGTTTCTGGTCGTCTTTAGGGGTCGGGTAAAATCATGCTTACTCGGGGCATGCCAGGCAACGAGATCCTAAAATAAAAAAAGGTGGAACTCTTAAATCGCACTTTTTAGCACCGATTAATGTGTTTTTAATGCGATTTGACAACTTTCAACCCCCTGAACGGTAATTTTCGGACGGCTTTGAGGGTTGAAAAAATCATGCTTACTCGGGGCATGCCAGGCAATGAGATCCTAAAAAATAAAAATGTTGAACTCCTAAATCGCACTTTTTAACACCGTTTTAATGCGATTTTCTCCGTTTTACCCCCTGGGGATAGTTTCCGGGCGGTCTTGAGGGTGGGGAATACGTTTTTTTTTGAGTGTGTGGGCACTCACAAACCATTTCCAGGTATACAATTTGGGACTATGTAAAATTTTATTACCGTTCAATTTTGAGCGATGCAAACTTCAACATCATATTTAAGACGGCGATCCTCAAACGCCTCCTCGAGCTCGATCTCTAGTTATCCAGAGACGGGGCCTGTGGTCTTAGTGCTATATAGACTTACATCCATACAGGGGACAAACAGATGGGCTTTCTTTATGTTCATTTATTTTGTTTTGTTTTCTATACATCGGAGACGCTCGAGCCGCGAGGAGCGCAGCTCGAGGAGTCTGGACGACACCGCGACGCGGCCCACATCTCTCTCGCGAACTAACTTAACTGAAATCACGACTTATTCTGAAACGACGGTCTTACTTATTTCAAATCCCCGATAACCAGCCCCGAACCGAACATTCTCACGTAACAATTGGTGCTAAATGTGCGGTGTTCGAGAGGTAAGCGCTCGGAGCTCATGGTTATCTCGGAAAATTTTTAAAATTTTTTTACTTTCGTTTCATCAATCAAATTTCATACAAGTGTTTTTCGAGAAATTTTTTTTTAAAATCACGTTAAATTGACGCAAAGAACATCGTGTGTGAGATACGGAAGTGCGGGTATCAAGGAACACAGCAGCAAATTTACGGCGGGCAAGGTACCCCGCAGAATCAGAAAAAACTAGAAGGAAGGAAGGAAGGATGACCAAAGGCATAGCGATCTTCGCGGCGATCCTCGCAGTTCAAATCGCTGCACTAAGGTAGGTCCAATTTTTTTTTTCTTCAAAATCAATTAATTACGTCCCCGTGGGTTATTGCGTCCGAGGGAGGTTTTACCAGTTCCCCCGTGTTAAAGTAGGAAGCGCGGGTATGAAATAAAATCACACTAAAATTAAGATAGAATAAAAGAGAAATGGCTTTCGCACGAATTTTCTCGCGGTCGAAAAGCGACAAATTTTTGAACGCGAAGCTCGAAAAGTAGAAGGACCGCGCACGTTCCCTCTCGCCGGAAATCACTGATAGGAGTCAAGAAACACATTTGGACGAATACATGTACGATGGACATACCAACGTTAACACAGACGAGTATACACGATTTGTGCAAAAGTACGGTGAACGAAGAGCAGCGATTCGGGAGGGTATCTACAATTATAATAAGTTCCGCCGCGACCGTTTAGAGGAAGACCTCTACGAGACAGTGGAAATAGGAAGAAATTCGCACAGACTATCGCGCCGTGGAGAAGAAATGGAAAATAACAATGAGAACAACAGGAGAGCAGCAGAGCTCAATCGGGCCTCGAGAATCGCGGCGATAATGACAGGCACACACGGGCACACAGCAGGAAAAGCAGCCAGAGAAGCAGGTGACGACTGGGACAGAATTTCAGCATCGAACACAGAAAGGTTTCTGCTAGAGAGCAACTCAGAAATCACGCAGCAACGCAACATGGGTATGCCGGTGAATACGCGAAGCGTAACGGAAACCGCAAACGGGCACTCGACTAGTGTGCCAAACAACACGCCATCCTTGGACCTGTCACTGCAAGCGCGAGCGTTAGGATTTACGATGACGCTGAACGCACAAGTTTTAGACCAGAGGCAACAACAGACAGAGCATGCATATTTCGGCTCCCCGCCAGCATCGGCACCACCACTGTGCACAGAGCCGCACAACCGGAGGCAACCATATGCGCAGGCAGCTTGGCCGCAGGAACAAGCACAATCGGCACCCGCACGGGTGATGCATCAAGTTGCGTACACGGCACCGCAGCCACAGATAAGCCAGGAGATGCACTACCAGGTTAGCCCGATCGCGCTATACCAAGCGATCAACCATAGTCCGGAATTCAATGGGACACCAGACAAGTTCCCCCTATTCAGCGCGGTTGTGCGAGACACGCTAGAGACGTTCGGTCCGGCGAACGAGAAGCGCATCATCTACGCTCTCGGCAATAAATTGAAGGGGCGTGCGGTCGTCGGCTACACAGCGCGGCTAGCGTAATACACATCGATAGAAAGGCTGTTCAGCAATCTCTAGACACAATATAACAGAGCGAGCATGACTGATGAAATAATGTCTCAGCTAAAAGAAGTGAGATAGAGACAAGGAGAACCAGCCGGAGATTACGGCTTACGAGTACAAAATCTGCTAAACAGAGTGCTCACAATATACAATGCAGCATCGGGATTTATCGAAAGAGAAAGACAAATCCGAAAGGAATGCGGGGAAAGGGATGCTTTACAATACTTTTTATTCGGACTCTCAGACCGACTGGAGCAGAGGGTCAGGTGCGAAACGCCGACCTCGCTGAGTGAAGCGGCGGCAATCGCCATAGATTTTGAGTGCAAACAGCCAAACAGCAGATTAATCAGCTCGAACCAGCCGCGCGCGTTCGAACGAGAGTACCAAGTAGAAAGAGATACAGAGATGAGACACCGCGCAGACAGAATGACAACGAGAGCGCGCCCTTTTCATGTGGCTATTTTAGAATGAATAACCACACTGAAGCGAACTGCTTCAGAAAAAATGCAGTTATTGCGGAATCTTAAATCACGATACAAAGGAATACCGAACGTTGTAGAACGATATAAATACGGGCAGATTGCAGGCGAACAGAGGCCGCAACGGATAAAATGGCGTGAGCCAGAATTTTATTAACAATAATAATAACAATAATTATCGAAGACATTTCACAAATGACAGATTCCAAGGCTACGACAATAGAAATCAAAATTATCGAAACAGAAACAGAGAAACGAATTACAGCCATAACAATAGAGGGACGGGATATAATAGAAATTACGCAAACAGAAACCCAAGAGATAACGCAGATAACCCGAACCAAATGCGACTAGAAGAACGCCTGCAGACCATTCAAAATATAAAGGAGCATTTAAACTCCGAAAGCTCTCGCCGCAGTCCTCAGGCGCCGAGCGGGCGAGGCCACCAGTAAAATCAGCTGAGCAGCCGACACAAAAAATTGGGAGAATATGTTACGCGACCATCGGCCTCAAACCGCCGATTGCAACGCTGGAGAGCGAGGATTTAAAGAACGAGAGGGCTACATTCCTCATTGATACAGGCGCAGATATTTCAATTATTAAGGAAAACCAGCTACAAAAAAGTGTCCATGTGGACAAACAGACAAGCATAGAGATCAGAGGCATCACACCGGGGGAAACGCCTACAACAGGCAAAGCAGAAATAAAACTGCTTAACAATGCATGTACAGTGCATCTAGTCCCCGATAACTTTCCCATTGAAGCGAAAGACATTATCGGCTGGAACATTATGAACCAATTAAAAGGTCATATAAATACGAAGGAGAGGGAAATAATTTTAAACAGAGTGAAAATCCCCCTAGAGAGGGAGGAACGCTTCGAAATCCCCCCAGGATGCGTAGGATCATTTATGGAAGAGTAAGAAACACATACGCAAAAGTTGGCTGGGTCCCACTACAAGATGTAGAAGAGCGCGTTTTATTCGGGAATTTTATTGGAGAAAATCGTGCCGGAAAAATCTACGCGGAATATATCAATACAACGACGAAGGAGGTGCAAATCCAGATCCCTCAAGTGAACCTGATTGCGTGCGTAACTACAAAGATGAAAAATTTTGAAATCGTCGGCGAGGACGACAAAGTTAATAAATAGGGTGAATCTAAAGCATTCATCGGACGCTTGTTCCAGATAAATGAGAGGGACAAGCGCGAGGAAAGAGAAGAGAGAACGGAAAAAATCATGCAGCAAGTAGACACTTCCGACTGCAACGAGGAGGAAATGAAACACGTGCGGGAATTTATTAACGAAAATCCATGTGTTGGGCTTGGAAGGAGAACCACTGCCCGCAACGCACTTGATAAGACATAAAACAGAGACGACGTCGAATAAACCGGTGCAAGGGAAGCACTTCAGATATCCGCCTGCTTTGAAGGAGCAAATGCAGATTGAGATCGACAAATTATTGAATTAGGGAATTATTGAGCCATCCACGTCTCAATACTCATCACACACATGGATACTGCCAAAACAACCAGACGCGCAAGGAAATAAGCGCTGGCGCGTAGTCACGTATTTTCGCCTCTTAAATGAAATAACTGTCGGCAGCTGCCACCCGCTCCCATTCCAGAGCGATATATCACTTGGCAGCATCGAGGTACATCACGGTTGTCGATCTCAAACAAGGATTTTATCAAGTCGAAATAGAAGAAGCAGATAGGCACAAAACGGCTTTTGCGGGCCCGCACAGCCAATATCAATATAAAAGAATGCCGATGGGGCTCAGTGAATCACCAAATACATTTCTGAGAGCGATGTCCCTCGCACTTGCAGGCTTGCAAGGGCGTGAGCTGGAGGTATATTTAGATGACATCATGATTAGAGATTAGAAGACGCAAATATGGCGATCGAACCGAAAGTGTCAATTTTTGAAACGGGAAGCTCCTGTTTTGGACGCATAGTTGGCGACGGACAAATAAAAACAGATCCGATAAAGATGGAGGCGGTACGAAAATACCCAACACCAACGAGCACGAAAAAGATAAAACAATTTTTGGGGCTGGTAATTATTAATTATTGGGGCCGTTTTATCGAGGGCTATGCGAAAATAGCGCACGCACTTTCGCAACTATTAAGGCAAAATGCAAAATTCAACTGGGGAGAAGAACAAGAGGAAGCTTTTCGAAAATTGATAAATGCACTGTGCAGTGAGCCAGTGTTGGCGGCTCCCGATTTTTCGAAGCCATTCATCGTCACCACGGACGCGTCAGATTCCGCAATAGGCGCAATTTTGAGTCAAGAGGAAGTTGGCAAAGATCGGCCATGCGAATATGCTTCAAGATGCCTGAAAGGTAGCGAACTTCGTTACCCGATATACGACAAGGAGTTGCTAATAATAGTGTTCGCGAAGGAGCAATTCAGACCTTATTTACATGGCCGAAAATTCACAGTTGTTACCGATCATGAGCCGCTAAAACACTATCACACAACGAAAAAAGAAACAGATTTGCTATTCAACAGGCTGAAAACGGAACTTCGAGGATACAACTTCGACATAATATATCGCCCAGGCAAACTAAATAACGCTGACACGCTCTTACGAAACCCAGTGATCGCAGCAGGAGAAAATAATCCAGAACTCCCACGCATCGAGCTATATCAGCTAGCAAGCAGCCAAGAAAACGAAGGAGAAGAGCCCGATATTGAAGCACCACCGGCCCGGCTTCTCATCACGAGAGCGGGACGAAATGCAAAAACAAAAGCCAAAGAAAAAATAGAAACATATTCGAATAGTTCCATCAATCCGAGAGCACACAAATCGCTAAAAAGAGCGGAGAAGATGGAAAGCATATCAGTGATTGGCTCGAAAAAACAAAAAACGTCACGAAAGAAGAAAAGAAAAAGATTGACCTTGCGGAAAAAACATCGACCACTAAAAGGCGTCTTAGAGAAAATTGACGCGAAATCGCTGATAAACGGAGCCCGAACAGAAGGGAAATTAAGTTACATGGTCAAAGATAAAAATTTTTCGAAAAAATTGACAGCATGCAGCACGCCAAAGACGGAGTTTGCCTGGAAAAAAGGGAGATCAGGAGCAAGGAAGGAAGCTTGTCCATCCTCGCTCACACGCAAGAAAGCGCGGTTTAAGCTGAGCAAGGAAATCACAAAAACGTCATTGGATTTTCTCACCGTGCAGCATGCCAAAACTAAGAAATCGGGAGAAGGACAGCAGGCAGAAGTCGAAACAGATAAAGATGAGCACACAGAGCAAGCTGAAGATCTGCTATTATCTCTCAAACCGTGGAACACGCCAATGATGCATACGAGCGCGCCGGAGCTGGCCCCGATCAAGGAGATACCCGAGCCCCCGAGACGCTCGACGAGTGATCCGCTAACTGCATTAAAAGAGCATTTGTGAAAAGGAGAAAATAATGAGGAGAGAAAATCAACACAGAACAGGATAGAAAAAGAAAGAGAGAACAAATTCGAAGCACGCTTT
Source organism: Megastigmus stigmatizans (assembly GCA_900490015.1). Lineage (NCBI taxonomy): Eukaryota > Metazoa > Arthropoda > Insecta > Hymenoptera > Megastigmidae > Megastigmus > Megastigmus stigmatizans. Next base: position 11,572 of record UELV01088895.1, read on the forward strand.
ACAGTTGATATAAAAGAGCGAGAGTACAACGGAAAAAAGGGAGCACGAATCAACATATGGGAAGCAGACAAAAGAGAAGAGAAAGAAAAAACGAGCAAAGCGCCAAACGAAGCAAGTTCGGATAGAATAATCCGGCACCTGAAGAGCCCGAAGCGTTAGATGCAAGCTCACAGGGAACACACGAGTCATTTTACCTGCTGCAAAGCAATCTCTACTTTGACGAAATGCGAAGACCGCGACAAATAAGAGGCGAGCGAAAGGAAGAGCGGTGTCAAGATAAGAAGAACGAGCATCAAAGAAAAGTCGAGGCGTTCGCGAGCGAAATGGACGCGGTGCAAGAAGCACAGGAAAGTGAAAGTCCACCACCATACGATGCATTTTTTGATGAAGGCCCCAACAATCCGAAAATCATAGAGAAATTCGAGGAAGTTAAAAAGTCTAAAGATAACGGGGAAACGATTTCGCACGAAGAAAGACAGAGCTGGGCACTATTGCTCACATACGAAGAAAGCCAAGAATGCAGGAAAAGAGACAAAGAATTTGTTCAAGATCTCGATATTTCCGCAGATCCACCAGGAAATTGCCTTTTCTTTTCATTAATAAAATTAAAAAGCCTCGAAATCACTGCAACTCAACTGCGCAGACAGTTATTGGACGCTCCAACAATGATGTACAGCGAAACTCCAAATGAAACAAAAAAGATACTCTCGTCTGACACGGAGTACGGAAACAGCGATTGTATATATATTTTCTCGAAAAAATACAACCAAAATATCTGTGTACACTTAAAGAAACAATTTGGAGTATGTCTGTCTGTCGGCGCACCGTCAGATAGAGAGTGTAATCGAATTACCGAGCGAATATGAAATTTACTCGCGAATTCGTCACAAGATATGGTATATCTATATACAGGATGAATCAATACCATCGCATTTGGTATATACCATTCGATAGATCGCGAAATTCTAAGAATGACGTAACTTTCTAGTTTTGCGATCTGACAAGTAGTTTCCGAGATATTAATTGTTAAAAGTTTGTAAGATGAG
>UELV01088920.1:2935-39504 GCA_900490015.1 Megastigmus stigmatizans
TCGTTCTTAATAATATCAGTTACTCGATTATTTCTTTCCTATAGCATTACTGTGACTCGAAAAACTTTTAGAATTAAAAATTTGGCCTCGGACGGCCAAAAGTATAAGTAAAAAGAAAACGACATTGCTTACTATATCTATATAAGAGCAATAATATGCAATAACATTTGATATCCTCCATATATATATATGTATACTCATATAAAAATGATAAATAATATGTTTTATCCTATTATAGAAAAATTATTGAAAATTAAATGTGACCCACAGATATAAGTTAAAGCGGCGAAATAAAAAGTGAATCCCTTTTCATTGCAGTCCCGATCTATGAGAGCTGAAATCGTATCGCCACCATGTATCGTCCTCACAAGCAGAACACCTACGATCTCGCGGTAGCACTAACGCCGCGATCAGGCTCTCGAGAGCAGAGCCAATCCACGCGCACCTAATAGATTCAGAGAAACACACAAGAGAGTGGGCGAGTGGCGACGGGTGGAGGGGGGAAGGGAGGAGGAGGAAACAGGGCGCCTCAAATCGAGGGTGTCAGATCGACGCGGTCCTAGATGACGATGAATCGCTACATAACCCTAAATCAGCTGGGCGACGGGACCTTCGGCTCCGTCGTCCTCGGCGAGCGCATCGACACGGGCGAGAAGGTCGCGATAAAGCGCATGAAGCGCAAGTACTATTCGTGGGAGGAGGCGATGAACCTGAGGGAGGTCAAGTCCCTGAAGAAGCTCAGCCACACCAATGTCGTCAAGCTTAAGGAGGTCATCAGGGAGAACGACGTCCTCTACTTTGTCTTCGAATACATGAAGGAGAATCTCTATCAACTTATGAAGGACAGGTACTAACTGCACGCGACACCCCTACTACATAATTATATGAAGCTCGTATACTCGGATGCATTTTATATGTATATGTAGGCAGAGCCTTTACATGCAACTGTTTACAGTTGAGCTGCTGTACACCTTATTATACTTTGATTGTTCGCACTGCTTTGACCCATACCAATTACATACTTATATTATATACCGCACTATGACTCGACAGGGATAAGCTGTTCCCCGAGCCGGTGGTCAAGAACATGGTGTACCAAGTGCTCCAGGGCCTGGCATTCATGCACAAGCACGGCTTCTTCCATCGCGACATGAAGCCGGAGAACCTGTTGTGCATGGGACCGGAGCTCATCAAGATCGCGGACTTTGGCTTGGCTCGGGAGATCAGGTCGAGGCCACCTTACACGGACTACGTCTCCACCAGATGGTATATGCACATACTGCACCGACACACTTTCCCGCAAATCGACTGCACACCTTTTTAATCCAACTAAACAGCTCAACCTGCACATCCTCGTTTCCTATGTACTATACAGGTACAGGGCGCCAGAGGTGCTTCTGCACTCGACCAGCTACAACAGCCCAATCGACATTTGGGCAGTCGGCTGCATAATGGCGGAGCTCTACACGTTCAGGCCGCTCTTCCCGGGCAAGAGCGAGATCGACGAGATCTTCAAGATCTGTTCGGTGATCGGGACGCCCGACAAGGCGGACTGGCCCGAGGGTTACCAACTCGCGGCCGCCATGAACTTCAGGTTCCCCAACTTCAGTCGCACCTCGCTCGCCGTCCTCATACCCAACGCCGGTCAGGAGGCCGTCATCCTCATGGAGGACATGCTGCAGTGGAATCCCCTAAAGAGGCCGACCGCCCAGCAGGCTCTCAGGTAGACGATTCGCTAGTCCGATCCTAGATCGAGCATTAAAACATAGAACTAAAAGATGGAACTAGTTTGTACGCTTTAGTTGCCCCTAAGATATGCCACCGAGAATTCCTTTGTCTCGTACAACAAAGATTCGCCTTGACTGATCGAACGTCGCATCGGGCATCCTTCGGAATTCATGATATGATTTTCCTAAGTAAAGAAAGCTAAGACAATGTCACTATTAACAAAGAAGACTGATGCACTTTATTAATTCAATCAGAGGTCTTGCGACGACGATCTTGAACCACATTACAAGTGTCGTAATTGTACCTTTGTGCAGTATTTACCTATTCTTAGCGTGAAAGGTTCAACTAGTCTTTTCTGTCCTAAAAAATGCAGATACATCGTCTCGATACTTACTTCGGGGTAAAGCATAATTTGTACAAATTTAGCTAACGTACGTAGTTCTTAAAATAAAGAATTTCCTGAATATTTCAAATTTCATAGAAATTCAGAATTTATTGCTTACAAGAAACCAGTTGATTATGTTAATTCTAGTGCTTAAAATATCAGAACTTCTTCTAGTTAAATTGTAAATTTCTTGTATACGTTCCAGAAATATCAAAATATGATAATCTACTGACCGTGTATCAGGTTTTCTGTCGTCTCAAAGAATAGAATTGATTATAATTTATAAATGGACATTTCTAGTCATCAATGACTTAAAAAGAATTGGGTCATCTTGACGATCTATACATATAATTAAATAATAAGGCAGAAAGCTTAGTTCTATCAGCAAAGCATTTTTACGCTAATATTATCCTGAATACTACCGATTGAACAGAGCGACTTTAATTCTTCCACGATTTCTCAAATCTAATGTATTGTTTATACATTCGTATTGTACGAATAACATTCATTTTATACCTAATAAAACTATGTAATAGGCCTTGTTGCCTCAAATAAATACCCCAAAATTGTAAATAAATAATTATTAACCATAGGTAGATTACACTCAGAAAAAATTCTTTTTTTTTTTTTTAATGGGATTCTTTCATACAGAATAAATTTATTTTGGTAAAATAAAAATATACATCTTCGAATGAATTAAAAGTTTTGGATTAGAAGTATCTATTTTCCATTAAAATTACGACGGAGAAGATTTATTTTCTGAGTGTAGAATCTCTCGCAAGCGAAATCGTGCAAATTGGTAATCCTCAATAAAAGGCAACTCGAATTGCAGATACCCGTACTTCCAGCTGACCGGGCCGCGCCTGATAAACAGCAAAAAAATCGGTGTTAACTCGCAGCGCGAGCTCGTCATGAACAAGGTGAACATTCCGTCACCGCTGGTCCAGCCGTCCAGCGTGGCCCTCGCTTACGCCAATGGCAATCATCAGCAGTCGACGCAGGATGTCAACCATATGATGTTGCAGCCCAGGTTTGTTTATCCTTTATTCACCTCTAAGCTTTGGGGAGTTCTAGAAAATCGTAGGTCTATTCATATTTAAATCCTTTAAAAGCAAGACTTTTTCCCGTTAAAAGTTATTTAAGACTAGTGTACTTAACTTATATGTATAGCTACTGCTTATTTAGGTTAAAATATGTCTTAGATACCTACCCTTGCTTAAAATTGTAAATTCTTTCAGTCTTCGCCTAGTGATATAAACGAATATACGAATATCATATCTGATAGTTCTTTATTCCTTCTTCTGTTATCTTTGTTTGCTATCTAATAACTTCCCACATAGGTAGTTGCTTATATTCCGAATTCTTCTTCTTTTTTTTTTAAGATTTCAACCGTAATGTCAGGCCCAACAAGGCAGTTTGCACAATTATTTAGCTAAAATGGTAAGTACAGTGAAGCCCTTGGGTATTATCCCTCACCGGCGATAGCCAAAATTTTCAGATTATTCTCATATTTATCATTCTATCAATCATATATTCAATAATAATTATTCAAAATACTCTTGACAATTTTCGATTGTTAATTTATGATACTTAAAAGTTGAATCATAGCCGAGGAGTGACAATGCCGGGGATTGACTGTATAGGTATATAAAACTAGCCGGGTATCGCTGAAAAGTGTACGTAGCTGAGCTACTTACACTCCTTTAAAGACAAAAGACACGAGGAAATTAGTCAAAATGCAATGATCAAAATACTTGGTTGGATCGAGGGAAAAACTTGTTCGGTTTTCGTTGCAGAGTGTCGGAGAAGCTCCAAAAAGTGCAGGTCCAACCGGTCCAGCCCGCCTCGCTTCCGCTTCTCAGCCACAATAGTCGCAAGAGGGACAGCAGCAGTACCGTGAAAAAGTGGGACCAGGACGAGTTCACCAACGAGATGTTGGGGTACAAAGAATTTCACCCATCTGCCCGTTTCCACAATTTCCCCAAATTTCTCACACAAAATCAAATCGAAATTACTTGAACGTACGCGATATGGTTTATCCACAGAAACATACTGAGCCCAGATGAGAGCAAAACCCGACTGCTCCCAGGTCGCGTGTACAAGGAGAACCGAGCGAACTGGAACGGCAATTACCTGGTGAACCACGTGACCGACATACCGATGCCAAATCCAAAGCACAGCGCGGCTGCCAACTGGACGTTGCCCCCCTGGTACGAGCAGATGCCCCACGCGAATCGGGCCTGGAGCAACGCCCCCAACAACCCCAACGGCAATCTCAACGGGCTAACGAGTCATCGGTTGGTCGCCAACAGTCGGCGCGTCTCCGCCAAGCTGCCAACTCGATACGTCATCGCCCAATCGCCGAGTCAGCTGCCCTCCAGGTATCCCGCCACCCCATTTCCCTCCTCCTCCTCTTCCTACTCCCCTTTCCACTTGTAAAGACTCTCTGGGAAGGTGGGACTGCAAACGCGGACTCTCGATCGACACTATGGCCTACCTACTGCTATCTATAGCGGCTACTATCGCGCCTACTATCCGCTATCGGGTCTTGTGGAAAATTCGGGCCTCTTTAACCGATGCACTTTGCGCCGATACCCCTTGCAAACTGACTGAAAGCCGATGGCTACGCACCTTGATCCAACAGTTCGGAGTCCGATGTCGAAGCGCTCAAGCTCCGCGTGACGCACTTCGCGTTCCTGGCCCTCTGCGCGCTCGGGCTCATCCTCGTCGGCTTCTGGAACAAGCAGCACGAGCTTAGCTACTCGGAGAACGATGAGGATCTGGAGTTCGTCGCCGATAACGGGATCTTGCAGACCATCGTGAAGCTCCTTCTGATACTTCTCAAGTACTTGGTCAAGTGCTGGAGGAAAGTGGAGGGAGTGGGCGGGCTGATCAACGATTTCGCGGTCGACGTGGGGCTCTGGCTCGAGTCGATGAGGGAAGCCTTGATGACGTTCGTACGTATTCGGATCGCGTGCGATGGCGATCTACTGAGACAGATAACGGAACTGAGGATCGGCTGGCGCATACCGGTCTGGTTGTTCTGCGTCCAGATGTTCATACTCCAGCGCCTCGCGCACTGGAGGGTCAGCAAGCTCCCGTACGCCCTTTCTTGTACCTTGATATACGCGGTTTGTGTCTACTACTTTGGAAACTGACCTCTCCTCCTTTGGTTTTTTTTTTTACTTTTTTGTCTACCGTCTCCTTTTGGGACATACACTTTTTTTTTCTTCCTTTTAAGTCTTATGATTTATACACACACATATATATATATATACATATATATATATGAGATGTAAGCTAGCAATTTGGTTTTTTGTATAGAGTGATTTAGCAATAAAAACGCCCTTTCGAAAAAAATCCAAAAACGTATTCTCGTCTATTCTCATTTCTGTCACTGTATAGATTAATCGTGAGCAAAAAAATCGACCAGATTACGAAAACTCTGTTGAGTATATATACTTTATTCACTGTTAAAGAAAAAATAAGCACCATAATCACCAGTGATATATATTAAATATATTTAAAAATTGGATGCAGAGTCGGCATTAAAGTAATCCATAGCTATACTAAAATACAAGCGTATAATTTGTATCGGCCTTTCAGTCTCTATTTTTCCTTTTTATTATTATCGGGCATCGAAAAGTCTCCAACAAAATTATAATAATTTATTACATCATTGCTTACTGAGCTGATATAAAAGAAAAAATCGGGACTGAAAGGTCCATCCAGACCTGAAAATGGAACTCGGATTGCGATAGTACAGCCGAAGCTCTCTGAAAAAACTTTACAGAACGAGTAGCGAGGTGCGTTCCCGAGCGGGTCAACAGCAACAGCAACAGCAACAACAACAACAACAACAACAACAACAGCCGATGATGAACGGGAGCGCGACGCTGATAAAGCAGCCGGTGGAGCTGCCCAGCGGCGAGAAGTTGGAGGAGCTCGCCGACTCGTTCTGGACGTCCAAGAGCAAGGAACAGACCGATAACCAGACGAGGCAGCATCTGCTCGCCCGGAATCGCTACATCAGCGAGCAGAGCGCTAGGCTGCCTTACCCTAGCGTTTACGGTACCCAGAACATCAGTAAGTCGCGCGCGACTATGTTTCGTGCGGGAAAAGATTTTTGATCAGATAACGGTGCCGAGCCGATTGTCCATTCACGAACGTCAGCTTTACATACGTAACTTGGGAGCCAAATGACAAAAATGCTTTGTCGCGACACTAGTACCGCGACTTGCAAATATATATATATTATCTTCTTTGTTTGAAACAATAGAACTGATAATCTCTACGTTTGTTTGCAGAGGCGGGAAACAAAGCACTGTTCAACGGGATACTAAATACACGAGCGAGCGGTGGGATTCACGGACGGACCGATTGGGCGGCCAAGTACTTGAAGTGAACGAGACGTTGAGATGTGAGGAAATAGAGAAAAATCCGCATAACTTGACTGTGATAAAGCCTCGAAAGCTATACCGGCGCTCGCGGACAAAGCGAAGGGGAGGAAAAAGATACGGAGGAACGGCAGATTTGTACATACGAGACTTTTTCATTTCTACCTTGTCACTTGGTTCGCGCTTTACTTTTAGAAAAAGTCTCTCTCGCTATGTAGGACTTAGTAAGGAAAAGCAAAACGAGCGACCAATCAAGGAAAATCAAATTGAAAAACCAATTGAGGAAAAATCAAAAATCACTTTTTTAACTAGTCAATGAATTATTACATAGTATGTAATGTACAATGTTATTACCATATTATGTATGTCGATATTAAGGTGCAGAGCAGAGCCTCGAAGCGGCTCTCTAACTCCAGTGTACATGCAAAAACTCATACTTTAAGCCTTGTCTCATAACTATGTACGTATGTAGAACTTATACTTTATGCTAAAGATTTTAATTCGATATTATGATTTCTGTAAGTAACTTGATATCTCCTACTTTTATGATTATAAAAATAATAAATATTTTCCTTAGAGGCGATTTTAACACTATTAAGATCTAGATTTATAATCGTATGGTTCACTATTTCACCGATTTATTCTTTATACTTTATGTGAATTGCCGAGCTCGACCTGTTAAACCTTCGATTTACTTTTCGATTATATTGAAATATTTGCACATTTGCGGCAGAATGTATTATTATATTGAAACATATTTGATAGCCATTAAACAAATGGTTTGAGCAATGTTAAAGATGTAAGAGTTATTAAAGAAAGATAAGCGAGTATCAAACATGCATCCATGCATACAAATTAAATTTTTCATTAAAAAAAAACGAATCGTTTCGAAGCTTTGCCAAGCAGATAATGGATCATTCTGGATGTAGGAAAATAACGAATTAGTAGGTGAAATAGTTGTAAGATATAATATATATTATATATATACATATGTTTATTATTTGTACATATCAATAATTGCGGTCCATGCGATAAACGCCCCTATAAAGACATACTTCATTTCGTTCGAGAGAGAGAGAGAAAATAAAACAACCTTTTTATTATAATTCCGCCCCGTATTATATTCAATTGTAATCAATCATCCTCTCTTTGCGAAGAACGAAAGCAAAAGAAATGTGTCTCGAGAAATTTCACCTCGTCGTGATATTTATGATATAAGTAATTATTCGGAAATAGAATGTTTATTTAAATTAAAAAATATATAATATATTATAACAAGACAGCTTACGTTTCTACTCATTTCGTACCTTCGTCCTCGTCGCGAAAATAGCTAAAATCAGTTGTTCATTATTGTACATGTTATAGTCGCTGATCCATGTATAACGTTAGATAAAAAACGTCAAAAAACGGAAATTCATTCATTCGATCTCCTATAAGTGCTGCTACTGCTGCGTGTGTTTATCGATCGAGAATCTGAGGAAAGAGGAAGAAGAAAAAGGTGAATTTCTTAAAAGAGTTTACACACCGATTACTTCGCATTTAAAAGTAATAAGTCACACGGCTTTCTACTGTTGCCCTAAAAAAATATTTTTCCGCGTGTATACCTATAAAGTTTACTTAATCGATCCTTTTCGTTCTTTTAGTGTTTATGATTTATCATATACTACGAGTTCTGTCTAATTAAATAGTTTATATTTTTATTTAGCGACATCGATTGACTTTTAAGGGTGAATCTGAGAAAGTTTCCTTTTTTTTTCGTATTTCTATTTGTAAAGCGATAAATTATTATTGACGTTACTTGAAAAATTTGAATAACCTGTATAAAAAGAAAAAGTAATAATATAAAAATATACCTATATTGTCATTTTAAATAAAATAGATGCATTATTTTATTTGTTTTGTTATACGAGGAACGCATAGTCTTGCAGAAAAGAAATTTGAGAACAATGTTCAATCCGACAGTGTGAGTAAGCCAATTTCGCAATTTTCTTTATTTACATGAATAGATGACGCGTTCAAATTCTCCCTTAATTTCTCCTCTAAGTTAGTGCTTCAATGCCAACGTACAATATGGATAAGATAAATTCATTTTTCTACAGTCACTTACTTACTAGATAAAATCATCATTATGATAAAAACAATTTGATTATGGCCACAGGTATCTTGGATATGTTGTTATTATACGGATTTCAAAAGAGCAAATGTAATGTCGAAGCGCATAATATCAATAGTTTTGGTATTTGGAGAAAGTTAACTTTTTGTTCTCTAGTTTATCGTGTGGTAACAAGTATAATATTTATCTATTCAAGCCCCAGACACACAATTATACACACTCTCGCGATAAATCCATCAACAACTGTTCTTACGCGCTAAAAATTGGATCCGACGGCTCTTCAACAGACCGATCCCATTTGTAATTTTTTTTTTACACAGTTAAAAATATGTACAAGTTTTGTGTAAAATCATCGGTCACCGATCGTTTGGAAAATTCTCTCTGTCGTACACAAAAATCGTGTAAATGCTACAGATTTTACCCAAAATTTGTTTACAATGTAGAAACACACGTATGTATTTTACGTCGAAATATTTTCATACCCAAAAACTCTTAAGTGCTAAGTACGCAAACATATTACGATCCAAATAGAAGCGATATTCGTACAGCGAACTTAGTGATAATTTATATTGCATGAAAAAGTGCTACAAGCTACTACAGCTCGCGGTGATTACTTAGTGTAATTTTTACAGCGTCAGCGTGATAGTTTGTTTCGAAACACTGTTTTCAATTTCAACCAACTCGACAACATTGATAAATCATACATTAATAAACAAATTATTTTCTCATTATAAATATTCAACATTTTACACTTATAATAAGATGTAAGAAATAATTTATAAAATGATATCTTGTATAGAATATCATCTGAGCAACACTAAAAATAATCTTCTGTTTCAATAATAATTCGTACCTAACAATTGGACTACATTGTGCACGTTTTTTTCATTTATCTTGCTATGGAAAACAAGGAACGAAGTACAATTTTCCAATTGCAAAAGTACTATCTAACAAATAAAAATTCGTTCCCTGTTTCCGAAAACACCTATAAAACACTCAACACGTTTGCAGAATAATTTGTTTCTAGCCATGTTTAACATACAGTATTGTATAATACCACAGTACAGAAAAATGTAAGAAATAATTTTTAATTAATAAGTACAATAGTTTATCCCCACTAATCACTTCTAGTCATCTTCGTATTTCAATGGAATTCTGCATTCTAAAAATGTTCGAAAGGATCTACTTTATCAACTCAACACAACATTTCAATCAAATCTTTTTTTATTTACAAGTTATTTTACAGTATTTCAAGAAAGTTAGTTTGAAAATCCTAACTTACAATTTTGTTTTTACAACGGAATAACTTTAATAAATAAAAATTAAATTAGGTGAAAAATGTAATGTTGGTATAAAGTAGGTATAAAGTTTGGTATAAAGTACCTCGCTTCTTTATAACGCATCAAAATTGAATTATGGTAACTATAAGCACCGAAAGGCCGAAATCAATAATGAGAATTGAGAAGTCGTAAAAGTCCATTACCTTTTGATCACCTACGAGATATGCATAATATCAGAGAAGTGTGTATAATTAGCTATAGATATTATACGAAACATCAGGAGTACAATACATATAAAAAAAACTCCTGATATCCACTGTAATATCACGTTTCCGACCAGAATATCTATTATTTCGCCGAGAACAAGTGATTTGCTAATCTCTGTTAGAACATCTATTATTTGAAACCATCACATTTCTCCTAGTTAATGTATCCTATAAGTACGTAGTCCTGTAAATTTGTATTTTTTTTTTTTTTCATCCAAAGGCATCTATCAAATTCCTATTTTTCGTTTTCACAACAATGCATTTTTCTAAACCGACGAAGGATGGGTGGATTTGTAATTTTAGAAAAACCAATCTGTCATTTACTACATTTAGTTAATTTGGTTAATATGGTATCTTTATAAGGGTAAAAGATGCAGTCTCTCATTTTCTTCACGTATAATTAAATAAATTTATATGAAGTTGAGTATCATTAAAAATTCTTCTTCTTTACAGAAAAAAATACAGTGAGTTACCTTTGTAATGGTGTAAGTAATTCATGAACTTTTGGACAGTCTGTTTTTACTAGATTTTATAAATTCTTTAACTCAAATACACTATTATATTGACTAGATTGTTCAGTTTTAAAATCTGATATAACGAAGAAGAAACTTTCATTCCATGAAGTCAATATTTGTTCCCTTTCAATGAAATTTTAATATTGTAAATTAAAAATTTTCTGTTATAAACATAAGACTTTTTAATGTAAGATTAATATTAACATCCCTGATAGAAATATGACGGACTAATCAAATAGTAGCATTAGCATTTACTTCATGAACTATTTAATACTTATAAATATTTTATATTGTGTATTGTATTGTTCAGCTGTTAGCTACTTTTTACTTGCATATACTTAGGGTCTGGTTGTTATTCATATTTCCGCCAGGGATAAGAGTAAAAATTAATTCTTTGATTTTAATGAGTAATAAAGAATAAGTAATTAAAAACTTGCTCTGCAAGTTACAAAATCGTTTCATGAATCTTGAATACTAAATTTAATTCGGTTAATATTTATAACACTTTTTTACGATGATAAGATGAACGGTTCAAGACTTTAACTGATAGTTTGTTAATTCAATTAATTTGAAACACGTTTACTGTAAAAGTAAGATATAACAGTGACTACTAAATTAATAAACACTGAATAAAATACATTAAAAGCTAAATTACCGTATAATGGCTAATAGTTCAAGTATCACTTAAAATGATGTAATGAAAACATTTATTAAATACTGAACGTGGTGCAATCAATATATGAGCGTTAAATGTAACATGTAACATAGAAGAATTGGAAGTAAGTAGACAGAAAAGCGACATTTCAGCCGTTCATCTGTTTCGAAAATAGGCATATCATATGGCATTACGATCAAATGCGTGCCTAATTCGTACTTCTAAATGCATCACAGTCAATTTATTCTAAACTGAATCCCACTGAACTGAATTTTTAGGAAGTTGCTTATGGCATTAGCCAGCAGCACAGTTTTACAAGTAACAAAATAAGAGGCGAGTGCTAAACAAATAAAACTGTCTTATTTCATAGATTTTCATGGAAAACATAGTATATACATATGCGCAAGTGCCAATTTTAGTAAGTTTGTACCTTAAAAAAATCAAAAACACGTAACTCGAACACGAAGAACCACTGTGTGCTATTTCTGTTCAGAGGGAAACACTGGCAATAACAAAAAAAAATGATCTATTCAGAACTTGGATTCTTTAGATGACTAGAGTTCACTCGATCCCAGCTGAGTATACGAATTAATTATCTAAAAATAAACGACTCCATACAGAGACAGCAGCTCCAAACCGAAAGAGACCTATCTAAAGTTTCGGAAACAAAGAGTAACGCTTAAAACTGGGGAAATGCAAGTACTCGATGGCGACTCTTGGAACGCTTCAACTGCTCATTCCAAGAATCAGCCCAGCAGGAGTCAGCGCTCGTCCACTTCCACGTCCAACGAGACAATCCTACTCTACTCCTCCGTCGTCCGATCGATAGAACGAAGCTGGATGACACCATCGGTGCCAGTTCCGCAGGCTGGCGGTCACCGCCTCTCGCTGCAGCGTTCCCCTCCTGAAAAGCAAGCCTCGAAGCCCCGAGAGCCACCTAGTGCTGAAGCACGCCATTGGCGATGGCCGAGGTGGCGTTGGCCAAGAGCTGAGGCAGCGCGGTGCTGCTGGTCCCGTTGAAGAGCTCGGCTCTGCCGATGGCCTCGGACGTGCCGCTCGCGACCAGTGCGGTCGACAGCAGACTGGCCAGGGTCGTCGCGGTCGTCCTGATCTTCGGCGCCTTGGTCACCCGTTTGACGACGCCGCTGGCCTTCTTGGTCGCCCGCTCGATCAAGCCCATGGTGCTGAGGATGCTGGCCAAGGTCGTAGCGGGTGTCGTGCTCGGGGTGGCTGTGGTCATCGGGGCACTGGTCGAGCTGACCAGGCTGGTGGTCGCGAGGCTCGTCGCCGCGCTGCTCAGCAGATTCATCGTCACGTTGCTGATGCTCATGGGCGTAACCGGTATCAGGGCCGGAGCGACGTCGACCGTCGGGCAGATCTGCTTGGCGGTTAGCGGGGGTCCCAGACAGGCGTCCAGCATGTAGGCGAGGATCGAGCCGAAGGTCAGCCCGGTCGTGTAGGACAACGTCATTATGTTGCCTGGGAATTAACGGATATTTTCAGAAATGACGGGTATTGTGCTACTTGACCGTACAGGTATATTAGGATTAGTTGAATTACCTGCCAGTTCCCGGTACTCCTCGGCGACTTTGGTCGGTGCCTGGACCATCGGCACGCTACCCACGATTCCATTAGTGATGCCGAGGAACACCGATAGAATGACGGGGAAGAGCTCGTTGGAGAGGATCGGACTACGTCTCGGTATCGCGCACATCAGGAACAGAGGGACCAGGACCGTTCGCGCGCACGAGAAATTCAGGAGCTGAGTGCGCGTCCACTGGCATGGCAATGTCGCCAGCATCTACGATTCGAGCGATCCCGTTAAATGTTGAAAGATATATATTCTCGTCGTTAATTGTCGGAAGAATCCAAAGGAGGTTGTTTTTTACCTTGCCGATCAAGTCAGCACCATTGAAGGAAGTCATCAGTATCACGGGCATCCAAGATCCAAACTTGCAGGAGATGATCTCCGAGATGATACCGGGATAAAGGCAGAGGGTAACGAAGTAGGCTATCCCGATACTTGCCATGTACGGATAAATTAATTTAGCGACCTCTAGCCTAGCCACCATTCCACCTAAAATAATGGCATCGAAATTACATTGTAAGCTTAGGTATGATTCAGATCTGATTCTCTGAGTGGTTAAAGGAACTGTTTCGCAGTCATCCTACTTCCACATAAATATCCAAGTATAAGTCTAAAAAGAAAGTAACAATAAGCCATCGGTTACCCCTTGATAGTTACATTGTCTCGACACACAACTCATTCATCGATCGGAATAATTTGAATTGGCACCGATTGCCCTACTCACGTTTTATGCCGGACCACCGTTTGCTGGTGCTGGATTGCGTATTTCCATAACTTCCCCTCATCACAACAATGTCCTCCACCTTGTAAGTCGGTCCGGCGCTTCCAGTCGGATTACCCGATGGTGCATTTGGATCGTAGACTGGATTACTAAATGAGAACTCGAAAAATTGTCCTGTGGCTACAAAACAAATCTTTACATGAACCCGATCTCATATTTTCTCGCGATATCTATGCAATTATAACAAATTATACAAGATACGTACTATTGGTCATGTCAACGCTTCCACCAGCTGAATCTGTTCCCAAAGGACTGGTTTGCAATTTTAGAACGCCGTACTGTCCCCTCGATGGATCATTTCCTTGATCCAACGGATCCATCTGATACAAAGAGAAGCTGTGCTTAATAAAAATAACAAACAGTGCGTATACCATAGTAAACAGGTGATCCTCTCGAGTGTCGTAGGGCATAAATACAGTGAGGAGCGAGTCACAACTAGATTTTACTAGATACAACTTGGTCCCACATAAAATATATGGCGCTAGTTGTGACTAGATACAACTAACCTCTCACTGTGAACGGTCCCTTAGCGGAGTATCAACAATTTGAGTTTGCGATCGATTAACCGAGGTAAGAAACTTGGCACTCCTCATATACTTTCGGCAAACAAAGTTTTCCTCGGAAGAAAGATCGACAAAAAACAAGGTAAAGATGTGAAAATAATTGAGAACAATGTACCCTCACCAAGCCAGCGTCTTCTTGAGGTTCGAGTGTTATTTTGTTTCTCTCCTGACACATTGTGATGTAGTACTGAACAAACTCAGTCTTGTAGATGATCTGCTGCATTACGAAGCAGATGACGATCGTGAGGATCGAGAGGGCAAAGAACATGGACGTGTTGCCGCGCTCGTCGTCCACCAGCGACTTGGTTATTATGCGATTTATCGATACCCAAAAGCCGGCGGCACCTGTAATAACGAGTCGTTCGCAATGTATATTAATTACAGCTGTCGGAATATCTACTATTAGATTTATTTATTTTTTGCTACTATTTTTATCAATTACTTTCGCCGGCCATGACTGCCTGAGTGTAGCGACTAGGAAGCATCGATGTGTATCCGTAAAAACTGGACTGCTGAACTGAAAGGATGAAAATAATTTG
The DNA here is from genome assembly GCA_900490015.1 of Megastigmus stigmatizans. Taxonomy (NCBI): domain Eukaryota; kingdom Metazoa; phylum Arthropoda; class Insecta; order Hymenoptera; family Megastigmidae; genus Megastigmus; species Megastigmus stigmatizans. The sequence continues at coordinate 17,746 of UELV01088920.1, forward strand.
GTTTACTTACAGTTTTTGTGCGTGCAAAGAAATTAAAAAAAAAACATGTTACGTTTAAAAGTAGAAGGTACGACTTATATACGTAATTCTGAAAATAATGTTTTTGGCGAAAAAAATTTTCGTAAGGCAAAACAGTTTACACTTTAATCTTTATCATTAATATAAAAATTTTTTAATGATTAGTCCAATTTCTTCCGCTTTTTTATTATATACTTTGAGCGAAGAAAACCATCTTAATATGATATTATAATGGAACAGCTGCGAGTCTAGTTCTATTTTCGTCCAACAAAGCGAAAACTTAATACACGAAAATAAGTTAATACAATATGGAATATCGATTTACCTGTGCATCCAAGTGAAACTACAGCGACCGCTATTAAATTGATGGTGTACGAAGTGGCAACTCGGAAAACTTCCCACCATACCTCGCAGATAACGACGAAGTTTAGAGTTAAGAAGGAAACCAAATATCCTGAAAAGTTTCGCAAAGCGTCACTAAACTTATCGCTATCAATTTTTAACTTCTTTTGGCATTAGCACGTTCCTTTTAAGTATTTATCAAAGTTGAGCCTTGGAAAGTGTGAAAAAGATTCTTCCAAAAAGTTTTATTGAATTAACTGCGAGTTTTAATCATCTCGGTCCTTTGTAATTTCTTTTTAAAAGATGAGAGACCTGATTATGCAAAATCACTTTGGAATATTTACTTTGGAAATAGTGGAATTTAATGTTTTAATTATTTTTTTAATGTTTAAGAGCAATCGAATTCTAAAGTGTAATGTTAATTTGATTGTCTAAGATATTATATTACACTTATTATTTGTATCAAGAAATATAATCTGTGACATGTGAATAAATCGTAATTATTCTGTTTTATTAACAGATAACATTGTTCAGTATAGGTAAAGTAACTTTCGATTATTATAAAATTTCTTATTTATAGCTAATTTTCACGTGTGACTTTATAAGTACGATGACCTACTCTATAAAAGGTTGTGACCTGAATTCATGAATAACATGTCAAAACTCGGAAGTTCTCTTTAAAATAAAGCTATTCATAATTATCTTTGTCACATTGCACCATTGTCAGACATTTTTTTACTTATAATTTAAATTACAATTTATTATTACGTATACTACCATTTCTTTTGTTGTACACAAATACATACTTTGATTATAGTATACGTAAAGTTTTAAAAATGTCTAAAACATACAAAAAAAATATAGGTATAACGTAATTTCAAGCAGATGTAGTAGTATTTATATTACTCCAAAGTATAAAGCTCTCGGTTTACAAAAGAAGATTCGTAATTCCATCGATATTTCGAATAGAGCGCTATCTCCTAAAAGAGGGTACAGGTATAAAGTAGGACACCGCAGTTAAAAAAAGTGATAAAATAATGTCTCACCAAAAGTAATCCTCGTGCCGAGCGACAACGTCTCGACCAGTATATTATTGACTAAGACGGCGAAGAATGCCATCGTGATGTAAACGACGGACATGTCGAATATGACTGTAGTGCCGGGATATCTCGCCTGGAAGTAGTCGACGGCGATGACGAAGCTGCAATCGAAAACAATCCGAATTCGTTGAGAGCGAGAAAAAAGAAAAAAAACCAACCAACCGATCGATCGATCTTATAGGTGATGCAGAGTACGCGTAAACTCGCATCGCACGCGCGCCAAAGGAAAATGTCGCGCGGCGCACTACTGCAGCCGAGGATTGAACTGGTGCGACAACAATTATAGGGTATATAAGGTATACCTGTTATAGGGCAATAGGAAGCCGGCGCCAGCGAGTATGAGCGACAGGTAGATGAGGTTCCATTTGTCGACCGGTGGCGAGAGCCTCGCGAACCCGTTCTCGTTGAACTTGAACTCGTTCATCCTCTTGGCTTTGCCCAGCTGGATGTAGCCGCGGCTCAGGTTCTCGTCCATCCTCCCCCCGACGAGCGCCGCACCAAGAGATCACCTCCTATCCCCGCACTACGCGCACTCCCTGTCTCGACTGCCTGCACCACTATATCGGTATCGTACCGCACACAGCTGCTGCAGGACTCGATGCCCGATTCATGCACTAGTGGCCGATGGACTGATCGGGTACGCGATGCCTCGGTCGCAGGATCCCGCGCATAATTTTTACCCTCGTCGAGTTTTTCTCACTCAACGGCGCTCAACGACGGCACACACGAGTTTGCAGCTGGGAATCGCGCTTCGGCCTCTCTTTCTCTCTCATTCCCGTGAGAGAGTCGCTCTAACCCCCGGGATTTTGCATCGGACTACGTCTCGACTGTCACGGTGCGAGTGCGTCTGTGCGCGTGTACGTGTAAGTTGGAGCCTCCGACGTTGGATGTATGCAGGCCGAGCTCCTAGGCGCATGCACCCTTTGTATATTGCCGCATTGATTTTATGCGCGCGTAGGCGGCTCGTAGGTAGGGGATCTCTATAACCATAGCTATCTGGTTTTATCGTCCCCCTCCGACTGCGCGACTCAAGCGAGCCTTCGTTCTTTTTCATCTATATACACCGTGTTTTTTTATTCCTTTCAGCGCCGACTTTTCGATATGGGCATTTTTAGGGTGTACTGCTATTTGTTGTCTTTCGACTACTTTTTTGATAGGGCGATCGAAGTGGATTTATTCGATGCTCGAGAATATGTTTGCAACGCGCGTTGCCCGCGGAGTTGTGCAGTTGATGCGAGTGGTATAGCTTTGAAGCGAGGGTGAGCCGAATTCGAATGATGCGCTGTAATGGAATATTAGGCTTTTAGCGCATTCCGAGCCGAATTGGGTTTATCGAGTGTCATTGAGCGTGGAAAATGGATCTGGGACACGAGCAGTTTTTCGACAACAACGAGAAATCTCAACTGCTTCGAGAATTAAGAATTTTCTACGATAAGTTGGTCAAAGATGAGCGTCGTATTTTCACTCGATGTATAATGCTTCGAATTCATTTTGCTGAAGAAATAAACTATTTGTCAACTTTTTTACAGCAAGTTTTAATAGCATCTATAACCATTTACTTATTTAAAAGAAAAAAAGGTTAAGCATGAAAATCGCATATTGATACAATATATCTTAAAAGCCACTAAATAAATAATCATTTGATCATTATTAGGATCTAATACATTATCGGCTCAACTGACATTACGAACAAAAATCGTGTTTTACTTTAGCACTAGCACAAAAATGATAGCGCTAAAGTGCTTAACGAGTTAAGTAGAATACGTCCGGTATGGTAAGACCGTTATCTACGTGACTGATAAAGTTGCATCGCTATTATATCGTTATTCTAAGTAGGTATACTTTACTATTTATACTTTTTTATTCTTTTATATTTACCCAAACTCAATAATACGCTCGATTAAAATAGACGAATATTGTCATAGTATTACGGTTTTTCCGTATTCATTATCATAATAAATCGCATGCAAACAGAGTTGACATTATCTGTAATGTATTATTATTAGTATACAATATATAATATAGCAATACTGTTAGTGTAATGAGAAAAATATGGAAACTTAATCTTCCTGCAGAGCCTGATTGACAACGATGAACGTTAAATATATGTAATCGGGAAACATATTTGAACGCATGCGTCATCCACGTCTCGGCACTCGAGTATAAAAGCTATAGATTATACACGTAAGTGTTCAAAAACATTCAAATAAGCGATGATGAAACTTCATGAAAATTTCATTCGAGCAAAAATCCATTTTCCAAATTTTTCTAATCCCTAATAAAACTAAACAACCGAGATGCATAAAATAAAACGTTTATTATTAGCTCATTTGAAATTTCATTTTGTGAAATACCGACATTCTCAGCTATTTAAATGCTCCACTTTTGATTCGTTAAAATCAAAAATTTCGCGCAATTACAGCAATTGACGAATTAACTTGCTCCATTCTTCGTGCGCACATAAGTATAAGCTGAGAGAGAAACAGAGATAGAATTGGAGACAGAGAGAGGGAGGGAGAGAGAGAGAGAGAGAGTAGGTATAGTGCGCGCGCGAGCGTAAGTGTGACAAGACACGAGATGCACGATCCTCTCGCTGAATTCAATCCGTATAGCATAGCACACCACACGGCGGTATTAGGAAGGTGCAGGCAGAGCAGGAGAGGCGGGGGATCGCGTCTGCGCACTCGGCACCTCTTATCACTTATGAATCAGCTGATCCCCCCCAGCCTAGGCGTTTTGTTTCGTCGGTGTACGCTGCTGGGCCGCGTAGTGGTATACGTCGCTGCTGCGACGACGTCGAGGGAACGAGCCAACCAGTAGAGACACTTTTGTACACATCCCCAGAAGCGTTTATTTGTTTATCCGGCCGATTAGTTTTCAATTCCTGAGCCCGAAATTCCGCGAGAGTCGAACAACAGACATGTCCCTCAACACGGCGCATGCCAACGGCGGCGTTCTCATACACGCCGGCGAGTGGTAAGGACTTCCTTTGTATTTTCCACTAAATCAGCCTGTTTTTCCTCATCTCGCAATAAGTCGCTGCTCTTCTGTAACGCGCCAACCTTCCTAGTTTCTTTCCTCCTGCGCCGCTGCTGCCTGCACAGGTACGCGTTTTCGAGAATTTTCGAGTCTCGATCGACGCACCTGACTGCGATGATGCTCCCGCGCTGTGATTTTCTTGCGTGGATAATCGTGTATAACGAAAGGACGTTTTTTCGCGAGGCCTTGGAGGGCCCGCTATCTTGGCTTTCGGCCGTTGCGTCATTCGACGCAATTGCGCCGAGAGAGAGGGACGATTCGCGAAAATTTCGCGCGCGGCCTTGGCTCGATGTTTTTATGCTTTATATCGATTTGCCACTTATTTCCGTTAGCACTCGAAAATTCGACTCGAACATGCGCTTGCGAAAGAACTGTTTTTCAAATGAATTTTCCTCCAAATTCAAAAGCATGGTTACCTGTCGTTTGGGAAAGTGTAGCTTTTAAAATGAAGGTTATAAACCCAATGCTCCTATATGCCTGACTATGTAAACAGAAACAGTCATTAGCCAAAGCTTGTTTGCTTATTTCACTTTCTCCCTTACTTCCTTCTTTTTTACTTCCAAGCAATCAAATCATGCTTTGTGCGATGTTTCTAATTTCATCCTTTATTTATTTTGGTGATTAAAATGTATAAACTGTTTTTATTCCAGCATACTGTTATTTAGCGACCATGTGACGATGGAGTTTCATGGCCAGGAGCAACCAGAGTTCCTAGGTACAAAAAAGGGCCGGTTGTACCTGACAACACATAGAATGATATTCAATGCCAAGGACCAAAAAGAAAAGATGCAATCTTTTAGCTTTCCATTTATTACGCTTAGGGAAGTTGAAGTCGAGCAGCCCATGTTTGGAGCAAATTACATCAAAGGCAAATGCAGAGCTCAACCAAATGGTAACTGGATTGGGGAGTGTAAATTCAAGCTGCTGTTTAAAAGTGGTGGAGCTATTGAATTCGGATCAGCCATGTTACGAGCTGCACAACTAGGTATTATTTCCATCCGCCATTAATGTAGTAATATTTAGTAGGTTATCGTTATATTTTTAATGTTTTTGTCATTAATAATACAAAAAATTGTTTGAATACATTTTATTAGATAATAGTTTGTTAGAATTAATAAACTTAACAGTAAATAATAATAACATTTGATTGTTTTACAGCTCAAAGGAATGGTCCAGATTATGATGCTCCACCACCCTACCAGCCACCTTCTTCAAGCTGGTACGCAGCACCACCACCAGCTTATCAATCAGCACCAGCAGGATATTATGGATGGGTACCTCCTACAAATGCCTTTCCAGAACAACCACCAGGTTATTACATACTACTGTTCTGAATATTAAATTAAGTTGGTTATGTTGTACATTGAGTTTATTGTTTAACTTGGTTATGTGTCTGTCAAATTTTCAATGCATGTAAAATTATTTATTGTTTTGTCTATATCTAGGTATGTTACAAACATAATTGAAATCTAAATAATAATGTCACAAAAATTTGTTTTCAATTATAGTTAAAAATTAAAATACTATTTATTTAAAAAATATAAATGTCTTCTTGAATGTAAAATAGGTATGTAGTGAATTGTGAACAAAAGTATTTATTTGAAAATTCATATGAGAATACTCAATATAAAAGTTCTAGTTTTTTGATCGAATTCTTTCTAAATGTACACAAATAATAAAATTTACTGCTTTTGTTCACACTTAGTACCCTTTTTCAGTTTTTGTTTCTGATATTCATTTACTTTGCTTAAAAGTAGAGGAAAGAAGCAAACTATTTTGCTCATTTCTGAAATCATTTATATGGAATATTTAATACCTACTAGATTCAAACTAGCAATGTAAAATGTCTTGAATTAAACTAAAAAAGCAATAATAATGTAATTAGTGCAGAATTGTAAATTGAATAAATAAAATAGAAGTAAATAATAATATTGATATTTTGTCCTATAGCAAATAGTGTGTACATGACGGATATGCCACCACCTTATCCAGGCATAAATGCATCATACCAAGGCTATGCAAGTGGTGGACCACAACAGCCAGGAGCATGGGGTGCACCACCTCAACAACATCAGCAACAGCAGCCACAACAGAATGGAGCACCTGGCTGGGCAAATCCGAATTACAATGGCCAACCAATGTCCCAAGCAGGTGTGTACCCAAATTACGGGCAGCCCGCACAACAAACTTATCCACAGAATCCTCCACCTTATTCTCCTTATACACAAAATCAAGGTTATGGGGCTCCACAGAATTCTTATCCCACTCCACAACAAGGAACTTATCCTTCCCAACCATACCAACAACAGCAAGGGCTATATGGTCAGCCGCAAGCTGGACCCCATGGTCAACCAGGAGCATATCCTTACCCACGCCCTTACTAAAAGCATTTTTTGCGATTAGCTGAATTATTCTTAAACTTATTTTAATAAGTTGAGACTTTTCTTTTAAATTTTATTTTTATTAATTTAACTTGAATCATTCGTTATGGAGTAGGGTAAAGACAGTAGCAGTCTGAACTCTAATTTTTTGAGAGGTATTCATTTTTACAATTTACTTATACAATAAATTTGTAACTAATAGTAAAATAGATAATTTGATTTTATAATTTTCTTTTGTGATATAAAATTATGTTTAACTTTCTTTATATTAATTATTATTATATTTGAAAAAATAAAAAAATAATGTATCAGTAAGAATTACTGATCTAAATTAAAATAAAAATAGTATAAAACTTAAGGAATATAAACCTTGAAAAGGACTATAGTCATTAAATATAAATTGTCCACTATATCGTCTTCACTCTATCACAATTTTATAAAATCATGGCCATATTTTGAGCATTAAATGTTATATAAAGATTCGAATTGACAAACTTGTCAATTGTTTTCGGCCAATCACGAGTAATCACGAATTCTATCACGCTTTTATATATTGCATTGTATTTAAGATATTTAAGATATTTATAAGAAAATTGTATTTTATATTCTCTTATATATACTCAGAAAAAAATGAAAATTTTGAAAACTTTCATTACACTGTAAGCGTTGTCCTGTAATGTAGTATAATATTCACGGATCTATTGTTATTATCCTGTTGTGATCGATCAAAGCTTTATTATAAAATACTTAAGTAAAAAAAAGCTATCTGTCATTAAATATTATCTCATACTACTATACTGTTTTTATTCATTTACAAACCTCTCAAAAACTAAACGAAAGAACGAAAGAACGAATGGCTTCTCTTATCATCTCTTTTTCAAAAACTCAAAAGCTTGCATACTTAACATAAACTATAAAAAGAAAAAAAAAAGAAAAAAGTCATATAACAAGCGATCAACGGTGTGCGTTACAACATCGGTGTTTAGCAATTTCACCGGTGCCACGCATATTGGCGCACGCACACACAGCTGAGTGCTCGAAATGTTTTGAATATTATGTAATAACGGGGCATTGCATAAGCGAGCCGCGAGTCGCGCTTATACTAGGTATATACAGTTTAGCGGCTGACCCAGCGTCGCATATATTCGTGAAGACTTGCTTTCACTGGGGGCCTCTAACAGCTGCTCTCCCCCTACACTCGGCTTATTATCTCATAGTTTACTCATAGTCGGTCCTACTCCTTGGACTTGTGTGTACGGCCTCCTTCGACTCTCGTGTCGCGACGCGACGCTTCTCCCCCTTGTCTTCTCTTTCTTTTCGCTTTGTGCACGGCTAATTTGCGATATACGTGCGCAGCGATTCCCTCGTCCGTCCAGTATTAATTGAAACTCGCGCCCGCGTGCGTCTCTCTCTCTCTCTCTCTCTCTCTCTCTCTCTCTTTCTGTCTCTCTGTCTCTGGCATTGAATTCCTGTAGTTACGCACACAAATCGAGCCAGAGCTGGTAATTGCAAGCTGGGCTTTTTTTTTTTACAAAGTCATCAGGACCGAAATGCTGTTTGCTGTGGACAGTGTGCAATTTAGATAAGGCGGATTTCTTGTGAATTTGTTGATTTCGTTCAGTGCAATAATGTCATCCAAAAGTATAAACTTTAGTGCAACGAAGGTGGCTCCTTGTGCGTGGTATTTTTTTTTTCAAAACTGCTTTCTTTTCTATCTACCTATCATAATTATAAAAAGTTTGCTGAAGAGTCAGAATTTGCCGTAAGTTTGGAATTTCTAACGAGATTTCGAGCCGAATGCAATGCTTGCGCGCTCTTTTTCTCTGCTGGATTTACAAAGTTATACTTTCACTTTCTACATCATACATGTCTATTATATAATTTTATGTGCATATATATGAAGAAAAGCTCATTCAACAAACTTTTTATTCAAAAATAGAGTTGATATACTTTTAAAATATTCGCGCTTAGTATGTGTAACAGGCTATTATACTAATAAGATTTTTTAGTGCAAAAAAAATTGCCTTTCAAAAACAGTGCTCTATAATAAATTAAAAATACACATTTTTTCTTTCTAATTTTTTCATACTGATACATTATCATTTTGGCAAAATGTATCGTTTCTTAATTTTGAAAACTCTAAATTGAGGATGACCACATATGTTGCACGTACAATGCTTTATTTTACCTTTCCACTTGTAGTAATAAAAATAAACATATACCTGCTTTTTAATGTATGCAAACTTTTATACATTTTGACGAACTTTATTAATTTTTCAAAAAATATTTATGTAGCTTATTGATCTCTTTACTAATTAATCAACAGAAATTTTTTATTTCTTTGATTAAACTTGTTTAAAATAAACATTCATATTTTAATCTTTCCTCTTTATTGTAAGACTTTTTAAATTTAAAATTATAATTTTGCATAATTTGGAGGAAAGAAAATTATACCTGTTAACGCGTTATTCGTTTTAGAAAAAGAGAATGATAGACATGTTCCGTTATATTGTGTAAAAGCCATTTCACGCGAGAAGTATAAAATTAATAGTTGAATTTCGTAATCAGAATTTGACCACTCATTCTTACGCGATATTTTTATTACGCGCTTACTATGTGAAGGATAAATTTTGAAAGTATATTAATCGAAAATTGCACTTGTACTTGTAATTCAATGATTTTGTATTATAAACCATAATAATAACATTTTGACGGTTTCCTATAGATGCGAAGGCCGCAGAAGCTGCACAAAGTGCTTATTACGATCCCAACAGACCGCAGTGTGCGTATGTTCCGCCACCTGCGTACTACGTAAGTTGTGATTTTTCGAAAATAATTTTATAAATCCAACTCGCGATTATAACAGATATTATAGCAGATGCTTCATTGTAATTTCAGGAGAGCCCACCGAGTTTTCAGCAAGCAACCGAAAAGAAAGACCAATGAAGGCAACGGATGCTGGAAGCAAGACTTCATTTTCTCTCTCCCCCCAAGGAATACGTTATATGCTAAATAAAAACGAAAGGCATCAATGTTGTTATTTTTGTAGCGCTATACTTTTTAATGCATAGAGAAGTTAAATCCTTAGCATTCCGGCATACTTTAACACGTTTGATTCTAATTACTTTTGCATTTACCAAGTAGTGTGATATTTTGCATATTTCGTATGAAGTGAAACAGTAATTAATTATTGTATTAGCACACGACGTTCCTTTCATACTTTCATTCACTGCAGTATTGTATTATTCTCTTCTCATTTGACTTGTTTACTTTACTTTTTTCTCAATCAAAAGATGATCTTTTGAAAATTTACAAGTATAAATAGTTACTTGTTGTGTATAAAATTGCGTATATGACTTTGTATTGCAGTGTATTTGTTGTTATATGTTTTATGCAATGTTAAAGTCTGATGTACGTGCAGGAATAAAAGACAAATGCATAAAAATTACGCATTTAATTTCTCAATTGTTATTGAGAAAATTAAATTAAGAACAATAATTTTTGTATTTTTCAACAATTTTTATTAAACAATACTCTTATTAAAAGATTTATTGATACAAGGTAATTCTTAGGAGATCTGTAGCGTGTTTTTAATGTACAAAATAAAAAAATTAACAATTTTGATTTCGACTTATCATATACATGCTTTGAAGCTCAAAAACTTTTTGACTTAAAGGTACTCTCAGTCTTACATGGACCTATTTACAAGTACTTCAGATGAAATCCTAATTACCGACTAGCTAAAATAAAGTTTAAAACAAGTATTTTACTTGTATGTCAAATACTTTGAAGTTCACTTTCAAACATTATGTCCAGAATATTTATGAATTAAAGTTAATCTTGCTATATGAAGCAAAAAATATGGCAGCAAGCAATTGGCCTTGCATAGCAATTGTCTTTTTATCTTATAATTTGAATACTTTACAAATACGAGTAATTTTTTTGGCACTGATTGAACAATACTATTAGCATATTCATTGAAAGTACATGCATACTTGATTGTATTATCATTCTTTTATTTTATTATTTTACAAAATAAGGGCTATTGAAAGCTTCAAAATAAAATATTTGAAACAAGTATATTGAATTAAAAATAACATTTTTAAGTTTATTTATGGCTAAATTGTAGAAATAAAAATTTAATTAAAATATTTTATAATTCTGATAAATTATTAATAAAAAATAAAATCCTACACAATTAACAATGATTTATGGCAAGTTTTTCTGGTAAGTTTTTATAAAATAGCCTTAGGTCAATAAAACCTAAGTTGTAATTTAAAAAAAATAAGACTCACGATTACTTAGTTAGCAATCTAGGCAATGCAAACCATTTACATATATACAATCCCTAACAGCTTTTCATTATAAGAATTCAGTCTAACCATATTCAGAAGTAACAGTAAGGCTTAACTGTCTATTCTCTGGTTGTGTGCCATGATACCATAGTCTGGTATCAAGTAGTAGTATATCTCCAGTATCAACAAAAAAATCAAATGGCTCGCAAATATTATCGCATTCTGGTGTTGGTGCAAGAGACCATGTTTTACTACCAATAATCTGAGCTTGCCACATGAGCCGCGGAATGTAATCAATCTGCAATTATTTAAAGCTAGTAGAATATTTGTGATACATGTGGATATTTTTATAAAAAAGTGTACCATTGAATTCTATCAATTTCAATAGCTTTTTGTCAATTTTGACTACTTACGTGCATGTCAGCACCTCCTCCATATCCTAAAAATATATAATTTGTGTTTGTTTGTTCAGCATCATCTGGTAAAAAGTGAGGTGGTTGATAAAATCTTTTCATTATATCTAAAACTTGAGGATGACAATTCTTCCATCCGACATACCATGGCTCTTCACCTGGTAAATTCATTGCTCTCCGGTCACTCATAGAAAATACTTCTTTTAGGTTAGCAAAATTGCTTCGAAAAGGTAAAAATTGACATTCTTCTTCGACGGATTCATAGGCACCATTAATATTCTCATACAAGCTACGGAAGAAGTATAGGCTAAAAACTTTGGAAGCCATCCAGTGGCTAGCAGCTTTCTTTACAATTATTGGCTTTGAAGAGTAGGCATATTTTTGAAACTCCTCTTTTGTCACATTATCTAAGACTAGAGCTGAATTTAGGCCTCGACAAAAATCGCAATTGGAAACAGGTCGAGAAAATTCCCATGTAAAATAATTAGGAAGCAAGAAACATCTTGTACCTTGCGTATACTTCATAATAAAATCAGTACCCAATAACTTAATAATTATACTGTACAATAGTGGCAACAGTATAACTAGAATAAATTTTTTATTATATAAAAAGTGAAAGACGGATTTACTTTTCTGTTTGTTGTATAACTCTATTCCGTTGGCGTGTCTTAAATTTGCTAAAGAAGCACCTTGTTTGAGATATTCTTCGTTTAGTCGAAGAAATCTCTCCCTTATCTCTTGCAGATGCTGAGTCTTCTTCGACATTTTTAATATCTCTGGCAAATTTTCTTAACATCTCAAGTACGTTGGCAAGGATTTACTATAGTAAGATGATTCATTCGGTGACACAATCAATTTGATTAAATTGCATCTTTATTTTTTATCTCGAGTACCTTCTAAGTAACACTTTATTTTGATAACATCTGAAAGCCTTATTGGAAACCATTAATTTTGAGCACTGCAAAAAAAAATGTTATGTAACTATTATTATTATTCACTACTATCATGTAAATTTATTGTTATTTTGTTATACATTTCTAAAGAAAAAAAAAATCCTAAATGAATAATAAAAATATTTTGTATAAAAATTATTTTAAATCACAGTATCTGTTTAAAATTAAAATCATTTAAATATAAAAATTATACAATTGCTCATCTATTGACTTTTACAATCCAGTATAGGCTTTCTATTTAAAAAAATTAATAAACCAAATAAATATTAAAAAGTACATAAATACATCAGAATAATAAAGTTTTTTACTTCATACATTTTCTCTAGTTGCAATATTTAAAATTTAGTCACACTACATAAATTTAATTTGTTTTTCGACTCTTAAGTTATCGAAGCTAATAATTTATAACATTGTGAATTTATTGGAACGAATATTCAACGATATAAACTATCCAAGCGGTGTAAAAAAGACGAAAAAAAAAAATTCATTCACACATAGATACCAGCAACGAAAAAACGGACAACTGGTAATTCGATTTAACACCCGTCATTATTTTTTCAGTAGACGAAGCGAACACGACAATTCTTCCCTCACGTCACGAGCAAGAATATAACACGCGCGTAAACAGCGCACACGAGCTGCCACGTAATTACACATAACAAATGTCGCATTAAGCGAGAGAGAGAAAAAAAGAAAAAATAAAAGGTAAAAGTTACTCTGCGAAGTGTTGCAACAGCAGGCAGTGGCAGTGCCGCTGGTCGGCGAACGGCGGTGTACGGTGCTGTTTACACATTAGAGAGTGTCGAGTAATTCTGGCCTTGAGCCACTTCTCACCGTTCCCCGCTGCGGTGCGCGACTGAGAACCATTACTTTTTCTTTCTCTCGCCAGACGTGGAGTTTTGAACGTCACACGGGACGAGTATGCCGTATGCGAGAGGAAGGGGAATTATTGATCATACATATATGGAAAAGTTTGGACGCCCATTGGCTGTTATGTAGCCGGTTTAAGTATACGGGCCCACTTTTTTCTATTCGATATCATATATGTCCGTTTACCCGCACGCGCATTCTACGCTCCTTATTGCTTTTTTCTTTCACGCTGGAACGAATGTGTACGCGTGCGAAAAAATTGCACGGAGTGTATACGTATAGGGGCACTTGTGCATGCACCGCGAGACTGAATAATGGTTCGGTTCTTTAAGTGCGTAATGTGAGACGAAAAATGCGCTCGAGATTTTTATTACGGTTCATTTACTGTTTTACGCTAAACGAAAATTTTGCTCTTTACTGCTTATGATTTAGGTATTATTTATTTTTGGAAGGAAATTGCGATGTACAAATTTATAATTTACTGGCTTTACAGTTGATATTCTAGACATTTGAGTTTACTTTTATATGAAATAGAAAGACGATACCTAAACCTTAGCACATTTAAGTAAGCTTAAAATACAATCATTACATTTCGGAGTACAGTTTAAAATTTCTTTCTAGTAGTGCATTGGAAAGCAAAAATTTGCGAATCTACAATATTTTTCACAAAAAAGAACATTTATTATCTTAATGAAGTCAAACATGTATACAACATGACAGCCTTTGATTATGCATTATACTATTATAATAATTCCAGTTTTATAAAGTTTTTATTTTACGGAGAAAATGCAACAACAAAAAATGTTTTGAAAATCATATGTAAGTGCAAAACCGCCGCAATACCATTATGATAATGATTCTATTAAAATCGGTAATTCTAAAAATTCCTTTCCCACTTGTGCTCATATACATATACAGTTCCCATTTATGCTCGACCTTGCGAAATACTCATAAAGAATAATTGTATTTTATTACTGCGCTATTATCATTACCGCAGTACTTGTTCTGTGCCATTCTACTCATCTCACGTTGATTTTTTATATATAAGTACGCTTTGAGACTCGTAACTCTTAAAAATAGTTATACTGAAAATATTTTCCGGAAAAACGTGAATTAGCGCTAAAAGTTATTATGCTTGCCTATATATACACAAGTACAACTGGTAAATTAAGTTAGCTTAATTTGATTGTTAATCTATATACGGTGCAACAAACATGTTACAATGGGCTTATATACATTGTGGCTTAAGATTATTTACGCGCTTCTTATATAGAGAAGTATATATATACTTAATGGATGATCAGTTGTAATTTTGTACTCGAAAAGATCAAATTCAGTTGTATAACATGCTCAATTCATTAAAATTTGCGTAAGTATATTTCACTGCAAAGTTGAATAAAAAATTTGTAAAAAAGTCATTTTCACAATTAACTGTAATCACATAATGAGCTTTCAAAAGGATTATAAAAATAGTTATGACTATACCTAAATCCATGAAGATACAAAGTTCAAGCGATTTAAAATTAAAATCATCGCTTATTACATAAAAGATTTTGATAATTTAGAAATAGCGCGCCAGAATTACGAAGAATTGCGTTACGCATTTCTCAAAATTATGCAATTTTAGGAAATGGAACGTAATTTTGTATAAAATCAATTTGACATTGCGGAATCTTCACGCATAACGATTTCCATACAGATTCATACCAAATATCTTTCAAAACTCAATGATGTTACCGGTTCCGCGTATCGCAATCTTCATCATTATTAATGGAATTCAAATCCCAGCAATTATAAAACATCAGATAAAATAACAAAACTTACTTACGTGTCCGATACTCCGATCGCTGCACGAGCCGCACAGCTCCGTAGAAAAGTGTTGGCGAGGAAAAAATCCGTCTATCGCGGCGGGGCGGAATAATGTGAATCTTCTGTGACTCCGTTGAAATGGGCCGAACATCTGCCGCTCGCGCGCGGGGGCTGCTCCTTTCAATGGGAGGCTGTGCAAAGTTTTCTTCTTTCTTCCTCTTTCTCTCTCTCTATCTCTCTCTCTCTCTCTCACTCTCTCAGTCTCTCTTTCTCTTTCTCGCTCCTCCTTATAGGCTCAACGAGTAACTTCCTGCTGGCACGTGCTTGACAGACGGGCGTTTTTCAATCTTCCCTCTCGCT
The DNA here is from genome assembly GCA_900490015.1 of Megastigmus stigmatizans. Taxonomy (NCBI): domain Eukaryota; kingdom Metazoa; phylum Arthropoda; class Insecta; order Hymenoptera; family Megastigmidae; genus Megastigmus; species Megastigmus stigmatizans. Next base: position 33,326 of record UELV01088920.1, read on the forward strand.
CTCGCGCTCTTCTCGAGCCTAGGAAAGCCATGTGTAAAGCGGGGGAGGATTTGTATATGTGAGAAAAAACCTTTTGCGGGCCAAAAGAGGCTGTGTTTATAATGAGGATTCGACGAGATTCGGATGAAAAGGGGGACCTCGGGATAATACTTATGCTTTTCATACCTCGAACCGCGGCTCTGTTATAAAACTCTTCGTTTCGATGTTCGTCACACTTGATTTAAAATTTACAGATTTAAAACAACAAAATTATTATGCATAATAGTTGACAGAAATAAACATTAATTAATCAGAAACTGAGATTTATTTGCAGTGTCAAGTTTTATAATGGAACATTGTAATTGCTATTAGATATACCTATAGTTTAGATTTTTAAATTTAATAAATATAAGCTATTGAAAATTTAACATTAAAAAGGTAAAGAATGAATGATTAAATTTCTTTATAGTTTCGATAGTATAATGTTCCCAAAAAATTACTTCATGTTAAAAAGAATAATGTTATTATATCATTTATAGAACTAAATTTTCAACATCGGTGGAGCCTGGTGGACTTGTATTCAAATTAATTTAACGTTGTAAGCACGAAGATATTCATACGCAGTTATTGAAATCCAGCTTAATATGTATTGATGGTAAGCGTAATAAATACTTCCAATTTAATATTCTTTATGTTTTAAGATTACATAATAATACATATATTAATATATATTTAAATTAAAAGATTAAAAAAAAATTAAACTGTTAATGAGCTGAAAAAAACTTTAAACATTTATTTTGACTTTGTCTATTAATGTTAGTATTAATATAGTATATTTGTTTACTTGAAATGAATTTGAAAACCAGTAATTAATAATAAGAAAATAATGTTTATTTAACAAATTCGAGTATAAATGAAAAAAATACATAAGATCCCAATATTTATGTTAAAAATTAGTACTATCAATTAATATTTATATTCACTTTCAATTTTTATTCATAACATTCAATTTTTATAATCATACAACTTATAAGTAAGTCTTATGTGCATTATTTATAGTGCAAACAATTTCTTTCATAAAAATATTTTAAATAATTACCTACTAACTTATTTTATATTTATATATGATCAAAATTGAAATATTGCAAATAGATCTCCCGTGTATATATTAAAAAAAAGCTATTGTGCTTCATATGTCTTTGTGGTTTATAACTAAAATAATATGCGTATAAATTAGAGATTTAAATTAGAGTTAAGGTACTTGATGTAATCAGCAGATGTGTAGCGGTTTTTTATAATCGTTTTATTTTTACGAAATCACACAGCTTCATGCTTTAAGGACGTATCTTGAGAGGACTGTTGATTTGATGGATTTCGGGCGTATAATGTAATCAAGTATAATGTTAAAATGTGTAGTTTTTTTACTGTTCTGAGAAAATTTTGATTCGACACTTTGGAATTCTAGTTTTATCAATGATTTGCTTCACTCTCTGTTATCCTCTATACTCAGTATAGATTATACAAAACATTACAAAGTGTTATAACTATACAACTTAGAGAACCGTTCTCTCTTATACGTTTTGTGCTGCTTGCTTGAATTAGATGCATAATCTATACTTAAATAACTGCACGTTCTTTCTTTAATACGTCATTATTCTTTGTTTTTATGTTTCATTCGAAAATTCACTACGTCAATGAATCATGAATGTTTCTTCGATAATCATCGGCATATTCATAATTCCCAGAAGAGAATTCGTTGTTAACCCATGAAAATGATAATACAATGCATTCAACAAGTCTGCAACGATTTTACATTCCTTGTCGTTTTATATATCACAAAGCATTGTTTCGATCCTATTATTTTTTTGCTAGTTTGAAGCAACGAATTGCTTTTTTACCCTTTCTTTTGTAAGACGATTACAAAATGCAAAGCAACAACTTTTTCTCGTCTTACATCGTACGTATACAAGTGGAAATTGATTCTGATAAGCTATACCAGGTAATTAGGCCCTGATCAGGTCAGCTGCAAGATTGCAGCTTAGCTGTTCAATAAGCTTCTGAATCTGATTGTGATCAACATACTAGAGTCGAAACTTCATTTTTCTAAAATATCATAAACACTATTTACTTTTAAAATTTCTTGTAAACTATTAAAAAAGACTTATAAGTATTTTTTTCAAGTATCATCCTAATGCTACCATTGGCAAATAACATGTAAAAAACTTTATTTTACAATATAAATTAACAAATTTACAAATCAGTGCTTAACACAATTCTGAACATTGATGTATATCAGGCACTTCTCAAAATGAACCCGATTTGGTATTACACATCTGGACTGGATATTAAATTTTAGGCACCTGATCAGGGGTTCATTTTTAATGTAAGTGCATTTCCATTCAAGTATACGTTCGAGATCTATGAAATTTCAATCCTGCTTTTATCAAGAATTTCAATCGATGCATCTTTTAAACAAGCATACATAAAATACAAATCACCACTCGAATACACTGCAATTCACAATGGAAATCTTGCGTAACATTTAGTGTATGTAAAAAACGGTAGTTTCTGGCTAGAAAATCACATTGAAAAAATATATCAATAACAAAAATTAATTACGTTAATAAGATTTTTCTTGAAGCTAACAATCATTTTATTACAATTGAAACAAATGAAAAATTATTTAAGGTACTTTCAGTTCATTTATCTTAAGATTTAAAGTGTTTTTGTAAATTGATAGATTACTGTTACTCAAAAAATAATAATATTCAAAAATATTATTAATTATTTGATTTCAATGAAGCTTTCTATTCAGAGTTAGTAAGATAGAAATTCTATCAGTAAAAACGAACTGAACAAGGAAATAAACTTTCACTTGTATAAAAAATCTAGTTGTCGGAACAGGCAGTTCACTTGCTTTATGTGGACAATGTTCTTGTCTTGACTAATTCGCGTAATCTTTCCATATAATAAGTTATTTACTTACTGTTAAAAATGCCTGACTAGCATAGTCGTTTGTTTCGATGTTCACACCTGATTACGCTCAGTTTAAGAAAAGAAAAACAAAAAATAACTAACGTTCACTAACACATGATCAGAAGTAACACCATTTGCCAAGTACAGCATCTTTAATTGATGATATGTATTGGGATGGCACCCAATATATCCAATACCTTGATGCTTCTGTGGTACCCAATTGTATACCCTACGTTTAAAATTATTACTTGTATATTAACACAACTAAACATCAAAAATATCAATGAAAAATATATTAAATTAATATAATTTACATACCATAATGTGATATTCAGGATGATCATGGATTGGCTCACTATGAATATCCTTTATTGAATTCATTTGTACTTTGTCTGTTCTTTCTTTAGTTCCTATCCACAACTGATCTTGTTCCAATTTAAAAGTAAGTCTTACTTTACCACCAGACTTGTTTAACATGCCAGATAGTGGATAGTCAGGAAGAGGTTCCTAAAAATTTTGATATACATTTAGAATATATGGCATATAATTTATTGATTTGAATGAATTGAAAAATTAATCTATTTGTTAATTTTAAGCAATTCCTAAAACCAACGTAAAGTCATAATAAACCTGAGCTTCTAAAATTCCTGGCATTACGTCTTCTGGAACTCCTTTGTCTAAAACTTTACGGTGCAATTTTTGTTGTGATAAAGGTTCTTTGCTAACAGCTGCAGCAGCTTCTTCTGCAAGTTCTTGTTTTGTGGGTATTGATACAGCTAGGACATCATCCAGTTTTGATCCAACAATCATAACTTTGGCACCTACAACATCAAGTTATGTAATTTGAAACAGCATTCAATGGACATAAAATTAAGCTTCAAATTAAAAATATTACAAGCAGTATGCAAAAGAATATTATTATTCTAATACAAACCTTTTGTAACACCTAAACTTCTTAGAGTTTGATCATCTTTGGCTAATCCCTTAATCATAATTTTTTGCATTGCTTGTGGTACAGATATAATGTTTTGAAGATAAGTCTTCAATTCAGCAACAGTGCCATCTAATGCAAAGGAAATATCAATTTTCTTCTTATTATAAATTATTTTAAAGTCAATCTTTTCACGTAAATCCTCTTTTACTTCATCGGTAACAGTATCTTTATTTTTCAAGGTGTCGGGATCATCCAAAGGTGTTTCATTTGGAGTTTTTGTTGAATTTGAATTAGACAGAACATCTGAATTTGAGGATTGATTGCAACAATTGTCGTTATCATCATTTTTCACCGTTTCTGAAAGAGAAAATTAAATATGTAAAATCTTCTTATTAAATGGGCATGCAGATGTTTGTTTTCATTAAGGTGCAATGGACTTGTCTAATTGTAGTATTTGAATACGTTTCGAAAAACTAAGTATTCATTATTTTCAGCATTGATAACGGTACCAAAAATAAGTTATTGCGGGCGACATACATACATAAATAACTAAGAAAATATTCGAACATTGGAAATAATTCGCTTATAGGTTATACTCGAAATAAAAAATTCTTATAAAATTTGTCTAAATAAAAGAAAAGGCACAGAATTTAGCAAACAACCGAATAATGATAAAAAATCAAAGAAAACCATGTTACCAATATCCATTTTCCAAAGCGCTCCACACTTGCAGGAGAAGACGAGCTATTATTGTTGTTGTTGTAAATCTGGCCAACACTTCTGACTTGCAGAGTTTTCTCACTTGCCTCTGCTGTTGGATGGGGTGAAAAGCAGCCAACCTAAAAAGTATCGTCGTTTGTTTCGTCTGTCATGCGTGGGGAGACAGTTTTCAGGGATAAGAAAAAACACGATCTTGAGGAGGTCGACGAACAGAAGAACCCCAGATAGTAGACATCCGCGTTTAAAAATACGACGCTATACTCAAATAAAACCCTCCACGGCAGGAGAAAATTAGCTGCTAGATTTTTTTCATTGAGCGGGTCATGTACCTAAGCGTTTATATCAGAAAGTTCATGACAGCGCCGTTAATGGCTACGTCTGCATGCAAAAGCAGCCTAACGTGTGCATGTTTCCAAACGGAAAAACAAACTTGATATGTCGGTCAATCGGTCATTGATGCCAACATATTCTGGCCTTTTCTTATTGCCAAAGTGCACCCCCTGCAGCAATATTTTTTTGCTATATTGCCAACAGTTTTTCAACTAAGAATAGTTTTTCAAATATGTTATCAAATGCAAAGGCCAAAACCCATAGTTGAAACTATAACTGTTTTGCACTTGTTCATGAAAAAATTATGTATTGTTGACTGTTATTACCGAAAATCAGGATCTTGTATATGCTTATGCTTTTTGAGTTATTTTTTGTTTTAGATTTGTTATTTTACCTCTAGAGTATACAGCACAGTTGTACAGTACTCAATAGTGTCTGTATAGTTAATTCAGTACTCAGTTCTCTCAGTAAGTATATACTCAGTACTCAGTAGTGAGCATTATATATAGTTACAAACTTGGGTAAAGACAGATATGCTATAGGGGAGAGCGGGGCATGCTTGGCTGGCAGGGTCACTTTGGCAGTCAAAATTTTATTATTTAATAAAAATATTTTTGAATTTTTATTTTTATTACTAGATCTTTTGTCAACAACGCTTCTTTTTATGCATTTAAACTTATAGAAATAAAATATTTTTTTAATATAAATTGAGGTTGAAATTTAGAGGTCTGTCTTGCCGACGGCAAGTAGTTTTCAGTCGTTCGTTAAAGTTATTAATTTATATTGATATATAATTACGAAAGGTGCATTAATAAGCTTAACTTTCGAACTTTAATTTCATTTTTTTTTGTTTCGTTGCACGATTAAAGACAAAAAAGTTATTATCAAGTACAAAAAGAGTGCTTAGCGGGGCACGTCTGGCAGCTAAGGTGGGGCATGTTTGGTGTGAGGACTTGAGGCACAGTGTCGCTGTGGACGCCGAATCAAAATAAACAGTCATAACCTCTTTCGCGCATTTCGGAGCAGTGGCACTTCGCGAATATTAAGTCCTGATAATTGACTTAATCTAAATTATTAGTGTTAGTTTAATGGTTAGGAAATATAAAAAACAAAACAAATAAACTCTCTTGTACTTAAATACATCCACCAGACCACGCCAAATGTGCCCCGCTGATCTGCCAATGTTACCCCGCTAATAGAATAGGCGAGGCACGCTTGGCAGTTTTCTTTTATAAGAGAT
>UELV01088945.1:0-15570 GCA_900490015.1 Megastigmus stigmatizans
GATACTATATAATACACGCTATAGCGATATACGCATCACTCGTGATTCGCTATAAGAATGCTCCGTGCTCCGGCAATCGGAGTAGCCACTACTCCGATCAGTCAGAGCAGCAGCAGCGCGCGTCATATGAGTATAGGTACAGTTCTCTTTCTGAGCATCGACTGCGCTGAAAGTATGGCGCTTCCGTCGTTCCTGTTACGGAGTATCAGCCACGCCGAAAGTCTCTCAGTGTAGATTGTTTTCAATTTTTAAAAATTCCATTTCACTATTATCTTCGTACACTGTTGCATTGTGGAGATTATCTTTGTCTTTTTCCTTTTCTTTCACAATTTCATTCAGTATTTCTTGTTTAATTTGTTCTCTACTTTCCTATTTTAAGTGAGCAATGAACTGTCAAGCTGTCTCGTTTAGTGCACCATTTTTGAGGTTATTTCAAAGTTCGGATGGTCTTGACAAATTATGAATGAGCTTGATAAAATTTTTCCTGGACATCCAGCATTGTATTTAGCTACAAATTCACTGGTGTGTTGGAAACTTCCACAAACTATACACACTACTGCTCCAACTTTCGTAGAAGGATAACACTTGTAATATTTATTGAGAGAGGCATCGGGCGGCTCTTTGCTGCCCGGCGTCATGTTGGCAATTGATCGGAAATTAAGATCTTGTATAAAAATCCTGAAGATTTACCAAATTAATATAATTTGACGATAAAATTGAGACGATTTTCATAGTGATTTTAAGATACAGAATATTGCACAAAATTGAAAAGAGAAAAAAATAATAGAACAACTAAAATGACTTATAAACTATTAAGATTGCTGCTAAGCTAAAAAGAATACTTGACTATTTCTAAAATGATTTCACAACATTCTTTAGCCAAATTTTCAATAAGAAATTGAAAACTAATAAGAAATTGTTCATCTACTTAGCATTACTGGGACAAATAGATCTATTTGATAAGCTTTGACAGCAATTTCCATTTATTTTGTAACTTTCTTAAGGTCCAATTTAGATAATATAAAAAATGTAATAAAGAATTGATTATTTGGTTAGAAATATGAATTCAGCAAAAAATATATTTTACTTCTTACATTATCAAATAGAGATTACATAGATTTTTTTTCCGGGGCGAAGGGGAACTCTTTATGTACGATAGGGAGACACGTGTCTCCCCCTGGGTGAGGCTCTCATGTCCAAATGGTCAGGCATACCCACTAAAGCCCCTCCGCCTTAAAAACACGTAGCAGTTTATGTTCCCTCCCCTCCGGCACCGCCGTGAGGCATTACTTCGGAGGGGGGTGCCCCGTCTTCTCGCGCTCATTGCGCGCCTACCTTTCTCGGGCCACCCTTTCTGGCTCCTCCCGAGAGGAGCCCTCTTCTAAGGACGGCTGAGATATTGCATGCCGTCCATAAAATTGCATGCCTTTCATAGGGATTACATATATACAGTAACTTAAGAGATTTTATTTTTTGCTGGGGAAGGAACATCATATAAATCGTAAATTATGAATTAAAGGAAAATGAGCTACTTGACCTCTCCTGTAAAATACAAACTGAACACTGTTAAGGTTGAACTGCCGCCCGCCGTGGCCACATGGGTCCCGTGATTCTCGTTCGATCCGCTGGTCGCGACTGTTGCCCAGGTGCTGCTGTTGCTCGGAGAGTTCCAGACGAGAAGACTGACTTGAGACCGTCGCTGCGGCCTATATATATTCCCGCGGTCGGTGGGAAGAGTGACGGCAAGAGTAGGGAAGAGAGGGAGGCCGCCTCGCCGTTACATCGGCGCATATTCACAGAACCCTAATCGCGTCTATTCAGCACAGTCCATTATTATGTCGTTACTTTTTTGTCATTCCTTTTTATATTTCACTGTATGCTCGTTGCTTAGCAATGTTAAATATGTATTATATAAGCAGTAGCAATTTGACGACTTACATTATGGCTTCTGTAGTATCATATTTGAAATCAGTGATCCAAAAAACATAATATTATTTTTTTTTATTAAATAATAAAAAAAATTTACTTTTGGCCAGCTTTTTATCGTTTTGATCACTGTGCGTCATCTACTTCCTTTATCGATGTCCTACACGGAAATAAAAATTCACCAAGAAACGTTGAGACGAAAAATATTAATCTAACGGATCGTAATGCTTGGCCCTACGAAATGTTAACATTAAGAATCATCACATTTTATGCTACTCGTCACCACATATCGTTATAGTGAGACCGTGATTCATGATGCCAAGCATAACAGTTTGCGAATCAACGGATCGCAGCGCTCTTATCGACGGGTGTCTCTGCGCTCTCTCTCTCTCTCTCTCTCTCTCTCTCTCTCTCTCTCTCTCTCTCTCTTCACACTGTCTCGACCGACTCGACTGCAATGAAACTATCAAAGTGAATTATTATTATTATAAACTATACATGAAATGGACGAATATGCACGTTAGATTATTAGACCACGATGCTTCGATTATAATGAAGCTTTTCACATCATTTTTAATCGTTAATACGGTTAAAGCTGGATAAAACATTCTTTGTTATTAATTAACAAAATAACTTAGTATAAGCTGAATATGACAAAATATTTTACAGATAATAATGTCATTGAACAGACTTTTTATGATTGTTCCATGCAAAAATTTTCTGTATTCATTCCCGAAGACTTGAACTGTAAACAAGAATTCTTAAACATTTACTTACTCAAGAAATATGAATATTTAAAAGACTTGAACGTTAAAAAACAAAATGAAAAGGCGGTGGCAGTTCAAGAGACTAATTCTATTCCACAAAATGTTTCTGATCAAAGCGAAATTTGTTTTGATATAAATAAAATACCAATACTTCTGTGTAATAATGATGATGAATATAGCTTGATGACTAAAACAAAAAATATTGATTTTAAGACGACAGCCCAAAAATTTAAATAGTATGTAAAAACTTTATATCGAATGTAATCACAATTTTTTATTTCCACAAATCAACAGTTGAAAAGTTAAATGTAATATTAAAATAAACCTGTTAATTTTTCAGTTCAAAAAGATACTGCTCTGCATTAATTACTCGTCAAAAGTTTCTCGAGAGAAACTATTCTTCATCATTCTGCAGTTTCAAAAAATGTTTTAAGTAAAGAACTGAGTCAAATTATAATACCTCAAATTTTCAAAAATAATGTAGAAAATAATGTATTATACATTAGCCATTTACGTAAGATTCTCGTTTCTATCATTTGGAAAGTTAGTTTAGTTATTATATTGATTTTTATTGTTTAATATTGGTTCGTGTTTCCGATTGAATACCAGTATCTTTAAGACAATAATTCTGGAAATAAAAGAATTATTTCCTACAGAAACTGGAAACGAGTCTGCTTATTTTACAATAGCAGTAACAATCAAAGACGAGGATTTACAAAACTCCTATTATTTCAAAAATGTGTTTTTTCAAAGCTTATATATATTTGCTAAAATGTTACAAGATAGTAGAAAATTTTATTTCAGTCTAATTTAAATTATGATTGAATCTACTTTTGACCATTTACCATAAGAATAATTTGTGTAGGCACCAAAAAAATATTATTATACTTGACAATTGAATATTTATCCCAATTTGTATGAAACTAAATAGTTAATAGTAAAATAATGAGATATATTTTTGAAACTCGAAATCATCTTCACAGTCTGCAGTTCATTTTATTTATTTTTTGATACATTTGAAATGAAATTTAAATGAAAAATATTCATATTTAAGCTTTATCGTATACTAAAAATACATTTTGGTCTTTAGAATGCCGGTCACAGAGCAATTATATTGTATCACGCGTTTTGCATCTTTAGTATTAGATTACATTATGCCAAATGGCATGACGCGTGATAGTGACGAGCAGCACAAAATGTGATGCCTAGCACCACAAAACGTAATTCTTAGCACCACGCAGAGAAATTCTTGGCAGTACGATGGATGATGTCGAGCAGTATGTTGTGTAGTGACAGCTGAGCATCACGTTTCGTGGTGAATTTTTCTTTTCGTGTAATGGTCCAATCTAGAGTTCTTTCGATTCGCTCTCGCTCATCTGACTCAACGTCGGCGAGTCCTATTGCAGAGAAAGCTGATACGTGCCTTTCACTAGGGCCAGCTTGTTTGAAGTCCACATACTTGTTCTAGTCCTCGAAGAACAGGTGACTCTTCAGGAGATCCTACATCGCTTTAAACAAGCGAGTAAAGCTGACTCCAACGTGACAGTTAGAGTCAAACTCGGGCATGATTGCCATAGTTACATCTTTACGGATCCCTGTTATCTCGAACGGTAAGCCCACACTGCTATGGACAAGTAGTAGCTGTTTGCCATTATCGCCCCTCTGTCATAACTAGGCCGAAGCTCTCGGTTCCACGCACTGGTGATTTGTAATCCTACAGGTCCCATTACTGTGCGTGCCGCTCCTGGATCATAGAGTGATCGAATCTTGAAGCCACCAATCTTGAGTTGCAGCCATCAACGATCTTAATTTTCGTCGGAATCCGAGCATGCATCAACTGACCCTTGAAGCTGCTCAGAAATACTCCTAACCTGGGAGCAACATATATCGGTTTTCTATTTCGACTGCTAGGTCTTAGACAGGATTTTAGGAGCCACAGCGTCCCCTACTACGGGCTCCCCTTTTCGTTTCCCGCCTTCTTGTCTTTGTAGTCCCTGGCAACATGCCCTAACTGACCACACGTAAAACACATAACAGCTTTCCGCAATTACTCCGACAGCGATTCTTCAACAGCTTCATCAAGGCCCTACTCTCTTTAAGTGCCTGAGCTAGTGCCGAATCTTCTTACACCACATTTGTCTCTGCTGCCGAAATCGTGGATTCGCTTTCGGTGCTTTTAGGTGATGCTGAAAGCTCTTTTTCACGTCATGCCATCTTCTTGCCACGGCGCAGAAATGAGACCGTGTTTTTCATTTATTGTGGCCATTTTGGTACCATATAGAGTTTATAACGAAATAGATAGAAACATATCTCAAGGACGGAGTAATAAAACCCTCCGAATCGCACTGCAACTCTGCGTGCTGGATTGTATCTACAAAAATGGACAGTAAAGGCAGTACCCGGGGGCGTATGTTAATACATTTTAGAGACCTCAACACTAAAGCCGTGGGTGACACATATCTGATACCAAATAAAGCGGGTATTATTAACCACTTAGGAAATTCTGGAACTTCTCGACCTTTGACTTGGCAAGTTGCTTTTACCAGATCCCGATCGATCCCAAATTAGCTTGGAAAACTGCCTTTTCCATATCAAATGGACTCTACGAGTATACTAGAATGTCCTTCGGACTTAAAAGCGCCCTAGTTACCTTTCAACACCTATGGGCCAAGTCTTCAGAGGACTCCGAAACGTAGATATGCTCGTTTACCTTGACGATATGATCATCTATGCCTGAAGTCTCTGGGAGCATAAAGAACTATCCAAAACACAAGAACCCCAAAAACATTAGGCATTTTTTGAGATTGATAGGATACTACTGAAGGCTTATGAATGATTTCTAAAAATAGCTCAAACTTTGACAGAGTTAACAAAGAAGGAAAAAGACTTCGTTTGGGTCCAAATTAAAAAGAAAGCTTCAGTTGCAGGGAAGTACTATATCCCGCACCTATTCTAAAGTTCCCCTTTTAAAGTTCCCCTATTCTCTCTAGTATATATTTAAATATAACCCGAGAAAATTGAACTGGAACGCAGACGCGCTATCAAGAAATCCGGAAGAATATCATCGGAGGACCAAATAAATCATACCCTACCAACAATATAGGTGCTTATGATCCGTCAGAAGACGGCAGCAAAGGAGATAGAGAAAACAAGAAAATCTTCCACCTGCAAGGCGGAAGAGGAAAAAACGAGCCCCCCACCCAATAAGTCCACGGGGCCGGACAATACGGAAAGCAACAGAGAAACGCACCCGAGGGCGATCACCACGAGCAAAGACTCGAAAGATGGCTTCACCAATCAATCACAGTGTAATGGCTGCATTGATGAGAGCAAGAATTAGAGAATACTACGAAAACCAAAAATAAAAACCATATGTCTCACCATATACGTACATAATATGTATAGTAGTAATAGTATATTACGACCCAAGGTCAGAAAGTTAGATTTCCGGGCGTGATTCATATCACACATGCCAGGGCATCCGACATTTCTGACAGTGTATCGTATACTATTTGTGTTCTTCTCCAGTCGAAAGTACGTTAATTAATTAAGAAAATGCGTTGTCGGCTGCTAACTCGTACTCAACTATATCTATATCTATGCCTTTTCTTTTGTGGCCTGCATCAGTGCGCCCTCTCGGCCACTTCGCGTAGCGTCGCATTCATGTCTGCTGCTGTTGATCAGCTGAGCGGATGCATGAGATTCGGTCCCCCGCCCGACTTTTGCAAAACCGAGGCGAAGCCGAATAGTTTGCAAAGCAAATTGTTTGTGCTGAAATCTTCTGAAAAGTCTTGCCAATCAAATTGAAATTTGATTCGTCATTCTCATTAGCGCTGGATGTCTGTGCATTAGTTGATGCTTTTGAATCAATATTTGTTGTACTAGTTTTTTGAATTACGCCTTCGTAAATAAGTTGTCTATTATGCATAGAATTCTCTATGTAACCCTGTGCTATCATGTCTGAACGCCATCTTCCTAATTGTTTAACCATTTGCATATTTGCACCAGAACCAGATAGAAGTGTCGCTGACGTTCTTATGAAGCTATGACCAGTATATCTTTTTGAATTCGGTAGTTGTAGGTACAAAGCCTTATTTTCTGGTACTTCGCCTATTTTATGTCTTCCAATAGGTTGATGAGTAAATTTTCCGTCTTTATAATTAATGAAAAATCTATCGCTGAACGAACCAGATGGTCTTAACGAAATGTATTGTTTGACTTTGTCATAGAAAAGATTACCAATAACGAATTGTTCAGCATAGTCGTTTTTATTGTATTTAATCGTACTAGAAATTTGTTGCCCAAATCTTCCACATTTTCAGATTTGATGTTTGTTATTTCATCACAGCGCAGACAACCACAGATTCTAATGATAAGAATAACCTGTAAACATTATAAAAAATCCAATTAAGGGCGTTGGATCCAAGTGTTAAGCTCAAAATTCCATTCTCCATTTTACACAACGAAAATTATATTATAGATAAATATTTTTTCGCTCTGAAGCGATAATCTTTTTTTTTTTCAAATGTAAGACTGCATACAGAGCGAAAAAATATTTGAATTAGATATTATATCACTGTGCGCATATTTTTAGTTAAAAATTTATTAATTCTACAGAGGGAAAAAATTGCAATTTTAATATTTGTTAAGTAAAACGAAAAAATCCATTAAATAATTATTACCTTCATAGCTACATATATATTATCTGGTGCTTTATCCATAAACGTCACTATTTTTTCCCATCGTAGAACAAAAGCTTCTTTGGTTTGTATCCTTTAGCGTTTACTTTTATTATAGTTTTTAAGCTAAGAAAATTACTATAATAATATTTATATTGTCTTTCATATTCAAAGTGTTTTGAAGCATAGTCCAAATACTCCACAAATTTGGTAGCTTAAGTTTTCTTTTTAATGATTCGAAGTAAACAATTAAATTGTTTTCTTCAGAGTTAGATAAGGAATCTTTATTTTCCTCTTTCCACTTTTTTTAATTATTATAGACTAACAGGTACCGCTCGGTAGAATTCATTGGTAACGTTTCATTTTCAACTATAAGCTTTGCTTCTTAGTCAAGTTTTATCCTTTTTATGTAAAAAATAATTTTGAGGTTAAATACACTTTTTTATTCGATCGAGGCACCATCGAGGTTAAACACACATTTCCATTCGCCCGATTTATCTATCAAAAAAATGTTTTTCAGAGATTCAGTACATACCTACAGACATATAAAAGCGTTTTTAATAATAATTAAAACTTTATACCCACCAGGCTATACTATATATAATATAATACAAAATAGTATTATATCTACAATGTATCAAAATGTCACAACACGAACGCTGAATGTACTGAACGTTGGCAGTATTGTTACGTCAGAAACACAACAAAAGAAAAAAATTCTTAGAATAAGCAAAAAGAATAAAATGTTTGTAATGACATATGTATAATATGTTAATATTGTTAAACGAATAAAGTTTATCCGCTCAGCTGATCGACAGCAGCAGCCATGAATGCGACAGCGAGTCACAAAAATCTTGCAGCCAATTAGAGCGCGCGTTAACTCTAACAAACCACAAAAGCCACTGTTCCCGGACTGAAATGAGACTGTATTAGTGCACTTGCACCTTTCTCTCAATTCCTTAATTTGTTTCTTTATGGTTGTGTCTCAGTTCTCGATTGATTCTTCTGTATTGAGTTCATAAAATGTGGCATTATACATTATAAGAATAAAGCATGTAGATATTGAATTTATGCGAACCAAAAATTAAAAAAAAAAAAATTAAATATTGTCCTTTTATTTATCTGATTTAGAACGATAAAAGTTTTCTTTGTCATAATGCGTATAATTTTTATTTATTTATTTAATATTAATTATACAGTTCACATATTTCTTATTAAAATAATATATATTTATTTATTATTAATAGCTTAAGCAATAGTAGTAAAAATAAGAATATATTTTAAGTTTTTTATAGTCAAGCGTCACATAAAGCAGGAATAATATAAACTTCAGTTGGTTCAGGTATAGTTAAATATATGTATCGAATAAAGTAGATATTATTTTGTACAAATTGTAACGGGGTTCGGGCTGGGATATTCACGCAGCCAGGGTGACTTGCTCTGGCAGGGGGAAATGCTGCTGCTGCTCGGCAGCTGATATCCCTCGATGCGGCGGGAGGAGCAGGCGGACGTTAGCCGCTAGTACAATCGCACTTCCGTACAGTCCCGATGCTCCCGTCAGCAACGCCGAGAGGTTTTCCTATTTTTTTGTAGGTGAGACAGCTGCTCTTGCTGCCTCTCGTGTGCTTTATGCCTGAAAAAGGATTCGAGAAAACGCGAGCACGAGTGGCTTTTCTAATCTTCGTCGCCGGCCAGCTCGCCACGATCGACGAGGGCGGTATTCGATCGGGCGGGGAAACGCTCGTTTCACAACTTTCGTGGCCTTCCGAGGTCTTCCGCGGGGCCGCGAAGTTACAGGCACACAGGCAGCCGCTACATCTCCCGGTAGAGTGGTGCTTGCCTGCGTGCTCGCTACGCTCGCTTGTGACGGGTCGCTCAACGCCACCTCTACGCTCGCATCCATCGAAGGTTGCGTCTCGACGTCGTTTACTTCTGTCAGATCCATCTAACTTTCTTCGGCAACGTACTCCTTGCAGCCACCATCGGTCTTCACTTTCGTCAGGATCCGGACGTTGCGCTAACGACCCCTTACGCTCTTCAGAAGTATTTACTACTTCTGAACAACTTCCGTCGATCTCTCTAGCTGACTTAGAGGCCTTTGACGGGATCATAGGAGACGCAGCGACCTCTACTGCGCGCTCCTTCTTCCGTTTCCCGCCATATTGCTTTGGCAATACTTAGCCATATGCCCCGGCTTCTCGCACGTATAGCATTTCATTCGCCTACGGCTTTGCCGAGGGCAAGCCGGTGATGGACGTTGACCATGCTCTCCTTTCGTCTCTTTGGTTACTGGAGAGCTAGGTCGGCCTTTGGGCTTACGATAGCTCTGGCGCTACTTCGGTCCTTCTGGAGACTTTCTCCGCGCTCGATGCTTGAGCTGCTCTGTCAGAGTCTTGCCCTCTTCAAGAAGCTCAGCGAATGCCGTTGTCTCTGGCAGATAGTGGCTTACCGCTGCCACTTTCGTATCCACTCTACAGACTACTGGTTTGGCCTTCGGAAGCTTTTCAGGCTTCTTATATGCCATTTCCGGCATCACAGTGTTCTGTGGCGACAGTGGAGATTTAAATGCCTCACTTGCTGTGCTAATAAGCTCAGCTTTCAGCGCCAGCTCCATCAGTGACTCGACGTCACGGGCTTCGGCACGACGCACCATACACTGCAGCTTCGGCAGCATATTCGGGTGCATCAGGTCCAGCTGCGCTTCTATCGAAGGCACTGGCACCTGCTTCAGCACAATTGCTTGTAGGCACGTGATAAAGTCACGCACCGGCTCCTCTTGGCCTTGGGTGCGCGTGTTAGCTTCAGTAATTAATCTCTGCTGAAACCCATTGTTCACGCCATACCAACTCCTGGCGGCGGCACAGAACTCGAATCACGTTTTCCATTTGTCGCGACCATTTCTGTACCAAATGGCCGAGACACCTGCCAGTAACTCTGACAGAGAGGATAACAGCTCCTCCTTTGTCAGATCAGCGAGCACTCTTCTACTCGGGTGAGCAATACATCGATACTTTGATTCTTCTACCCCGAGAATCGAACTTGCCATCGTCTCACGATTTGGCCAACATCTGGACCTGCATGTCGTGCTTGTGTGCTGGTTCCAGAAATAAATCGGGCACAGGATCTGAGTCTATCACTAGCACTCATTGTCAGATCCATCGTTTCATTGCTATTTCTCTCTGGTACTTAAACACCTAAGAGATTCCCCCTCTCATAGGCTATGCCTACACCAGTAGCATTGGAAACGTCTTGCACTGGCCTGCGCGCCTATGTCTCCTCCAATAGGCTACTATTTCCAGGATATCACGTAAATGTATCTCTCCGGATGCAGACCAAAACCAGTGGCGTTTGGTCTCAGTGAACCTCTGCCTTCTAGTCTCGTACTAGAGGCTATACGGAGCTATTTGCTCCCCTGGTTCACCTCGAACTCTGGCGCTGTCGGCCTCAGCCGACAATCGCTGCCACTCTGCATGCACGCGCATGAAGCTTCTGCTGCTTCTTCCAACGCTGTGCAGCGACGAGAGATCTCCGAGACCCTCTCGTTGAGCAATTTCATCTGTTCTTTTATTTCGGAGAATATCATCATAATATACCCCGCTTGAGGTCCTGTGAAGACCATTGGAGTTGTTGCTTCCTCCGCCTCGTCACCCGTAGCTGACCCATCCGTCACGCTATAGGTGTCGCTCTCCCTAGTCGGCCTTTTCAATTGCTCGACAGAGATCTGCTCCGTGACCGGGCTCTTCTGCTGAACCTCCTTCTCCTGCTGCGGTGCATTCTCACTCTCGTCGTATATCGTGGATCCAGTTACCTCGAAGGCCTTTCCCTCGAGGTAGGCTCTCCGCCGCTCTTCACGCTTTATTCGTGCTTTGAGCTCATCTGATTTCTCAGATGGCTCAAAATCGGCTGCTGAGTAATCCCCCAACAGCCATTTCTGCAACCTATTCTTTTTCGCGAAGGGAACACCCTGGTGGCTAAGCTGCAATTCCGTTAGCGCTTCTTCCAGGTCTTCCTCTCCCAAGCTGTAGCACCAGCCCTCTAGTACCTTCAGCGTCGTATTCGCAATTTTTCTATGATTGACGCTGAATTTTCATAATCAATTACTATCTGGCGTTCTAATCTCGCATTCTCGAGTTCGAATCTCACTCAGTGCACTAGATTTTGCTCTAGTGCACCTCTTAAGATCCGCTCGAGCAAGGATTCGACTTTTGCCGCGTTCGGATCTCGAACTCCCGAGTTCGAATCCTGCTTCTACTCGAGCTGTATGTCTTTAAGTACACTAGCTTTACTTGCTAGTGCACTTTTCCAGCTTTTCGGATGCACAGACTTCACTTAGTCTTCCACCGGAATACTTTGGGTTCGAACCTCGACTCGCACAAGTTTGAACACGTCTTGCCTTTTCGATCATCTCTTGTTGCGCGCGTTCGAACCCTTTGTGTCTACGCATTTTTCCCACTTGTGGTCGCAAGTTCGAATCCTACTAGTGGTTTGCTGAGATCAATTCCACGTGCTTCCGGGATTAATTCGCTCTCTACACGAATTTTCTTGAATCAAAAATTCTATTTTTCATAAAAATTTTTTATTAATTATTTCAACAATTGAAAAACATAAATATTGGACTAAAACAAAAAATCACTTTGAATTTTATTTAATCCCCTCCCGAAAGCACATTTCCGCTGTATTTTCTCATTATCCGTTGCGCGATTCCCTGAAAACGCTCCTAAAAATAAATCGCTAACCACAAACAAATCATAAATATAACAATACTGTGATGTGCTTCACTCGTCATCTTATTAAAATTTTTAATTAAAAAATTTTCCGGAAATCAGCAACAACAAAAAATTTTGAACTGTTTTACCAACAGCTTATTACCGACTTTTACTTTACAATGGATGGATTATTGTTCAATAATTCACCCTCTCTTTCATCTGATCCACTCACTAGGGCGAATGAAGCACCTCGCCGTTAAATTGGTTATAACAATTTATAATATTTATAATAATCGCTCAAATAAATATTCGACGCAAACACACCACTAGTCTTGTTGTGCACAGCACATACCACCGTGCACAGACTTCAGACGCGAGCACACGCCGATATTAATTTAAATAAATTCAATATTTTCGACTGTTATGCCTATGCGCCTGCGCTCGCACTGGCTCGACACCGCCGGATTTCGTGCTGAGCGGTCCCTTGTCGGCTCTCTCTCGGCCATAGCAGCAGGCACACTTGTCTGCGTTGCACCAGGGTTTGCGCTCTCTCTCGCTCTCACACTATACTTACGGCTTACACGTGCTGAGGCTTTTACAGTCCTCCCGGGCGATGTAAACAAAGTCGCGCTGACATTGAATACTTGCGCTACGCGTGCCTTCTCGATATACGTTGCTCGGAATTTCGCGTTCGAAATACTATTTCGAAATAATATTTCTTACTCCAACGATTTTCCGAGCACACTGTTTCTATTTTATTTCGCGCCTATTTCCCCGTAGCCGAACACGTTCGGGGCGCCAGTTGTTTACGGGGCTGTTTATTCGATGTGCAGTCCGGTGTGTCTCTTACCTTTCATGTACGTTGCAGCGGAAAAATCTACACGTGATTTTCCCCGCTAATCAGGTTAAACAGCCGCTGTACGAGTGCGATACTCTCTTGAAGAGTCTCGCTTTCCGTTGCTCGGACGTTTCGATTGTGAGCACCACGCTGCGCTCACGATGCCAGCTACTCAGTAAATGCACAGTGGAAACGTTTTTCCACTGTGCCCACAGAGGCGGTGGTCATCGCGGGAAAAAATAGGGAATTGATTTACTCTACTAAAGAATAACAACGACGTGATTTTAATTCAATAAGATATATTCTGTAATAGCTTTACACGTCGCAATCAACACAAATAATCGCGAACCGAGAAGGCAGTAACACAAGCATACGCGGATCGCTGTCTGCGATCCGCCGCAATAGTACTCGACATGAACTTACTCTCTGTTGCGCTGTATACTCCGCAACTACGCTCACGCAGTCCTCTCTGACAGTTGCACTGGCCTGTAGTCCAGTGCAGCTTGAGTCGTGGTAGTTGTGGGTGGCTGCGAATGCACTCACACACACACACATACACACACGTAGCACGTCGCGTCTCTAGCAGCCGTATTTATATCTCGCGTCCGTGATGATTCGCAGCGGAAAACGATCTGACGACGCGATCGAATTTTCCTATCGCGCCGTCTCTCTCTCTCTCTCTCTGTATCAAGTTCGCCTATCTCTCTCTACTTCGCGATACGCGCCACTCTCGCTGTCCCGCTCATCATCCTCGGTGCTTGCGCCGTCGGATCGAGTGTCAAATCGAATTAACGATTGAATAATCGATTCAATCGTGAATTCGTTATAATAAGTATATATATATATATGTTTTGTATGGCTTCTGCCTACTCCTGTTGAATGAGGTCGTCATTACTTGCCTCTTGCAACCCTTCCTGTATTTTTACTTCTTCCGTCTACTTCTTACCGCATCGTCCGGTCATCAGTTTCGTGCCGCATATCTCGTCTTCTTCTTCCTTCCTCGTCTTTCCTGACCTTTTTGAATATGCTCGCAGCATAATTACTGACAGCGCACCATCCGTCCTCTGAAGTCAGCATCGTCGTTATAATGGACTCGGGAGTCACTCTGGTCTGGAGATAACTCTCGAGTACTTCTCGCTCCTGCTGGTATCGCGAGCAGTCACAGAAGACGTGCTCTGCATCTTCGTTTGCATCCAAACATACTGGGCAGCTTGGAGTTTCTTCTAGCTTAAACCGGTACAGGTAACCTCGAAAGCATCCATGTCCGATGAGAAATTGTGTGCGGTAGTAATTAACTTCCCCATGTCTCCTATCAATCCAGTCCTCTAGTTTTGGTATGAGACGATGTGTCCATCGCCCCTTTTCGCTGGCATCCCATCTTGCTTACCATACAGTCATCGTCTTCTTTCTTGCGGTTTCCCAGATTTCCCTCTGCGTGTTGTCGTTTGCACGTTTCCTTGCTTCGTACACGTCCTTTCTCTCCATGGCTATGAGGTCAATGGGCGGTGTACCTGCTATGATGCACACCGCCTGGTCCGATACCGTACGATAAGCTGACGCCACCCTTAACGCCATTCGCCTATATACGCTAGACAACGCTCGTGCATAGCTTTTGACCAGCATGGCATCAGCCCATACTGGGGCCCCGTACAGCATAATCGATGTAGTTACACTAGCTAAGAGTAACCTTCGATTTTGACTTGCCCCTCCTACATTTGGCATCAATCGTGATAGAGCGGCACCCACTTTCGCTGCCTTATCGCTCACAATTTGAAGATGCTGCTTGAATGTTAGCCTTGCATCAATGGTGATGCCTAAGTACTTGATGGTCGGTTGCGATACAATCTTATGTCCATCCACCGTCAGTGTTACCGCCTCTAGCTTCTTCCTACTCGAAATCAGGATATCTTCTGTCTTGTGGCTGGCTAATTCCAGTTCTGTTTCTGCTAACCAATCGTGTATTATACAAATTGCCTCATCTGCTAGTGTTCTAACATCTTCTATGTGTTTCGCTACTACCACTATCGCTATGTCGTCTGCAAATCCTATTACAGTTGCCTCTTTAGGTAGTCGTAGTCCAAGTACTCCATTGTACATGATATTCCAAGTCGGTGGACCAAGCACTGAGCCTTGGGGAACGCCTCCTGTGACTTCATAACTCTTGGTGCCTTTCGCTGTGTCATATAGTAAGATTCTGTCCTTCAAATAGTCGGACATCATCCTCCTTATGTAGAGAGGCACATTTCGCTTTCGGAGCACCTCATGTATTTTACTCCATTTAGCTGAGTTAAATGCATTTTTAACATCCAGTGTAACAATAGCGCAGTACTTCTTTGTTCCTCCTTTCCATCTGTTTCCTTTCATCGCTGTTCGCGCAGTGTCGATTACCAGACCAACTACGTCCAGGGTAGAATGCTCCTTGCGAAAACCGTACTGGTGTTTCGCCAGTCCTCCTGCGCCTTCAATAGCCTGGTCCATTCTAACGCAGAGTATCCGTTCTAGGATCTTCCCCTGTGTGTCCAGCATGCAGAGTGGTCTGTACGAGGCTGGGTCATCAGGCGGCTTCTTACCTTTTGGCAGTAGCACCAAGCGCTGTGTCTTCCAAATAGTGGGGAATTTTCCTTCTTCGAGACATGAGTTGTACAAGTCTACAA
>UELV01088966.1:0-29921 GCA_900490015.1 Megastigmus stigmatizans
GGACGTAAACGATGCAAATAATATACGGAGTATTTTTAAGGGTACACGTAAGAACGTAGTACATCGGTAATAAGCTTAACGTCGTACAAGTGACACTTCTTTATCCTTCGATATAAAGTTGCGAAGAATTGGCTCACGAGGTATATAAGGATCGTTGTGAATTGTAGGCAAAAAGTGAGGAAGGAGCTGTACCGGGGGGCAGCTCTCGTAAGTCTCGTTTCCAGTCCCTTTTTCTCTCGCATCTCCTCTCTTTTCGTCCCCTTTTCTTTCTTATTTCAATATAGGCACTCACATTGCATCGTAAAAGCTACGCCTTGTTATCCGTTATAGGATCTTTGGAAAAATGGCATAACGCGCAGTCGTTAAGTCGAAACGATTCGCTCTGAATATAATGGTTATATCTCTCGACAAGTGGCTGCCGAGAAGAACGTAACGTGATTCACGAAATGTATGTATATGCATGCATATACACGGTATACGCGATTGTGCGTGCGAATTTCGACATTTGAAACGCGGAATGCTTTTTATAACCGCGTTATATTTGCATTGCGCAACCATTAATAAGTGGTTGTCTGTCATCGCGTAGACGCGCCATATACATATATTATATTCTTTTGCTTTCTATAGGTGTGTCTCTACAACCGCTGCAATGCGTATATAATAACGGATACACTTTGAATGTTTTTGTCTTGGATTTTTTTATAGCAATAATTTAAGCTCTCTGGAAAATTAGAAGCATATTATTATCGTCATTTCTTCGAGCTCTTTTAACCGGAAGTGGAATCGTAAAGCTAATCACAGAAATTTCGTAAACAAAATGCTTCCAGGTGACGTTCGTGTCAATCAGAATCCACAGCTGACTATTCTGCATCTGATCATGTACAGGGAGCACAATCGCATTGCCGGTGAGCTCGCGAAGCTCAATCCACATTGGACAGACGAGACTATATTCCAGGAAGCCAGAAGAATCAACATTGCCATACATCAGCAAGTCTCCTACTACGAATGGCTCCCTATATTCATAGGTAGAGTATTTTATTGCTTTTTATCCAAGAAAATACAGCAATATAGAGTCGCGATGGTTGTGCAATTATTATTATATACATCGTACGAAAAAGTTTTTGAAACTTTTCAAAGTTACACGTAGATGCAATTAAGGACCATTGCCAACGTAAGAATAAATTACTGGAATCAACGGCAGTGAGAGCAGCGCTTGATCGCTCTAATCATAATACTATTAAAATCTTTCTAACATCTTTATAATCATTTTTAATTTCGCTGAATGCTCCGTAATTTGGTTCTCAAATGCGATTTCCAGCAATCGATGTTTTTGTGGGTTTGGTAATTTTCGTGATTGGATAAGTCCGTTTGTCCTGTAATAAAATAAATTGCACCTTATACATTTTATATAATAATTGACATTATTTTACTTCTCATTAGAGCGACCCTTAACAGAATGAATTATTTATTTCAATAGGCCAGCAGAACTCGTACCAGCGCAGAATTCTATTCAAGACTCAGGGTTGGGTCAACGACTACGATCCTAATGTAGATCCTAGCACAATCAACGAGCACTCCAACGCTGCTTTCCGTTACTTCCACTCCCTCATTGCTGGTAAATTATTGTAAGTACCGAGGCAAAAAAATTTCATATTTATTACGCTTATGAAATCCTACATATTATCTGTTTGTTTCGCACGATCTCTATTGCGTCATATAATTTGATTCATTCTATCGAATATATTATGTATTTTTACTAAATTTAATTTATATATGTGCTAGTCTGGTATTAATTGAAAAACATAAATCATTGTACTTACTTGCAGTACACAAAAAAGGGTTGAAAACTTTTATTCGCGTTTATTGTAAGTGATATGCGCTACAGTAGCAAAACAACATAAGCGGTATTGGAAATATAAAATAGAAGTACATTCGCTGCTTTGTTATACCCATAAATCACGTATTCAATATCGATTGTTGATATTTTATACTCGGTCGCAAAACCAACACAATTTTGAATGTCGAAACAGCTACAGTCGTTATTAATAGAATCGTCAGCGGAATAGTTAATAACATTTTCATTAGACAATGTTTACGAAGGAAACGAGTAGCCCCGTAACTTTTTTTTTCCATAAAAACAATTTTACAAAATAATTAGTTCAATTAAATACATAGTGTGGGTGATGTAGAAAATGTGTCGGTATAATTTACTTCCCTCTTAGTAGCAAGTTTTTCTAATTTAATTGCACGACATTGCTGGGATCATTGCGTAATTACGTATCGGTTCGAGTAACAGTTATCGAATAAGCACAGAAAAAGAAAGGGGAAACAATTTTATTTGCTATTATATGGGTATCGCGGGTTCGCTAACGACCCAATCAATCATTAAACTACTAAATTCTACGAGTACTAAGTTAATAAAAATATCCTTTTTTGTCGTTCATCTCACATGATCAAGCAGTAGCGGCAGTCTTTGAAAAACTATATGCCAGAACGAGTCTAAAAACTACTTTTCAATCTGGTCTAAATTAGAGAACAGACAAATTTCAATCAACACGCGTGTGCCGTATTCACTTCACATTCACTTGTGTAAATTTTAATTCCCATACTGCCACATGGGATTACAACGAAACACACTCGTCCCCATGGACGCTAAAGATGAAAAACTTTTTTACGTACCACAGCGATGCAATGCTTGAAGGAATATTCTGATTTGCGCAGATTGGTGAACGAGCAGCGATTCGCTTATTCGTACAACGCACTGAGATTGAGCGACCACTTCAACAGGCCCGGCGTAATCGAGGAGAACGGCAACTTGGACAGCCTCACGAGGGGCATGGGCTTCCAGCCACAAGAGGAGAGCGACCAGTGGTTCGACCGAGAGGTCAATATATAGAAATTCAACTCGGCGAACTCGCCCTATACTCTAGCTCTTCCGATATCTAAACTTTCAGACCAATAACCACGATATTCTCCGCTCCCGTTTGTTTTAGATAACGAATTACCTCTTCAGGAACCGAAACAGGTTGGGCGACGACCTGCGTGCCATAGACATTCAAAGGAATCGTGACCACGGTCTCGCCACTTACAATGATTTCCGCGTCCTCGCCGGATTGCCCAGAGCCTCTCAATGGACCGACTTTGGTGATCTCATTTCCGCACAGGTCTGTTTATTAATATTACGAGTCAAATTTTCTCTAGCTTATAAGTTATTTATCGTACGGATAAATAATAAATACCTACTAAAGTAAAATAAAATCTATGTATTTCCTTCCACGAATAATCCTATATTAATGAATAATAAAAAGTGTAAAAGCGCTAATCGTCTCATCAAATCTCAATGGATTCATGCTCTAATAACTCGTACACTCTCCGTTTTTCCCCTCATTAGATCCATTCATTAGATTCCCCATCTCGGTTTATTTTCATAATGCCATATACTGATTGGCTTTGTCTCATTGTTTCGCAGAACATTCAAACGCTATCGCAGCTCTACGAGAGTCCGGACGACGTGGATCTGACAGTCGGTGGTTCGCTCGAGCGTCACGTCGAGGGTACGCTAGCCGGTCCGACCTTCCTCAACATCTTGTCCGAGCAATTCTGGAGGACGAGAGCCGGCGATCGCTACTGGTACGAGACTGGAGATCCCGAGATCGCCTTTACAATTGGTGAGTGTACAATACGCGGACTCCGCGCACACTGTGAAAGCCTGCAGCGAGAGGAAGAGCCCATTGTCCTGTAATTAAATTTCTAATCTACAAGTCAATAACAAGCGCGCGGGTCTTGTATAATTGATTTTAATTGAATTACATAAACTATGAGCTTATTGCTTGTAGAATTTATTTGCTCCTATAAATTGTTATTCGGGTTTAGTGAATTAGACGATGATTTTTATAAATTTGCGCATTCTGGGAGAAAATTAGATGTTTACGGGGTCTTATATCCTGATGTTTAATCGGTAAGAAAATTAGAAAATAATCGGGTGCTTTTGGCTTCTAAAACGCGTTACGCGTAAATATATCATAATTCGATTTATCACGACTTATTATTGTATTATTTTAAAATTCATTAATTTTTCATTGAAATTGCAATTAACATTCAATTGAACAAAAATGTAATATTTTGTAATTGATATGTAATGCGAGCAATGTAAATAATTGTATTATTGTTAATGTTCTGTAGAGCAACTTGGTGAAATTCGTAAAGCCAGTATTTCGAGGCTATTCTGTGACAACGGCGACAACATTCAGCTTATGCAGTTGAGAGGCTTTGAACAGGTGTCACAAAGGTAATGAAAAAATCTTATTTTATAATGAGACCTAATAAAGAAAAAAATTATAAAAATGTATATTTTCTTGTTTAGCAATCCGCTTGTAAGATGCGCCGACGTTCCGGCTATTGATTTGTCTTTGTGGAGAGACATTCAGCAGTCAGGAGCTCCTGGCTGGGTATCACCATGGGCTAAAAAATAAATTAATGTTCAATATTTGAAATTTAGGAAAATAATTATGACGACCTGAGAGTTTCGTCCGAGTAATCACGTCGTCACATCATCGATCATCATTTCACAATCAAAGTGTAATTATTGTACATTAAATTTAATTGTTTAAACATCGAGTATTATATACGTTAAGAGTTCTTATATGAGAATGTTAATAAGTGCGTATATAATTGCCGAGATTGCTATGAGTATAATACAGTGTAGATACTATTATCGAGTTGATCATTCTTAAATGAATGCTAGTTAAGTATGTTATTAATTAAACTTTGTATCATTCTTTAAATAATGTAATATGTATTATTATTTTTAGTTTGTTAATGTATTGACATCTTAATTTTTTAAGATATATAATATAATAAATAAAAAAATAAATAAAAACACAATAGTCGTGCTATTTTATTTTCCATTTAATCTATTGTTTATGCAATATATTTAAAAAACTATTAGAACATATGAAAAAAATGTAAATAAAATGCAAGAGTTAAACAAGTTTATCAGCTTATTTGAAATCAAATGAAAATACTAATTTATTAAATATTGTATATTTTTGGATTCTTGATCCCGATAGCTTGAGCTCTGCAAATTCAGCGTTAATTCGCATTCCATCACCTTACACAACGCGATCAACAATACTTCATGTTCCGAAACTGCTTGCGTCGGCACAATATTTCCGTACAACACAGCTTACAAGTCGCTTCAATTTTCAGTTTCACATCGACGTCTTCCGAAACTTATTCCACCGTAATTAATACATTCAATAGAAAAACTATTAAAATAAGAGAATCCACTCGATTCTGCGAAATGTTGTGAAACGCGTCAGGACTTTTAATTAAAATTTGCAAAGAAAAAAAAAACGTATCGCGAAGTTAAGCAGCGCAGTAATAAGATGTACAAAATCTCATTAATATTCTTTACTTTCATTCTATTAAATTCGAACGCGAGTGCGGATAATAATCACGCGTCCAGCATTAGCTATGCAAACAAAAAGAGGAGCAGCGATGCGAGTAGCGCTGAAAAGTATCAGAGCGCCGAGCAATTACGCGAACTGGAGATCGACGATCTGATAAAGAGCCTCGAACAGCGCATAAACGTTAAAGAGCTGAATAGCAAAGAGATGTACGAGGTGCTGGACGAGGAGGACTTGGAAAAAAGCTCGATAGACAGGACCGAACAGAAGCCGCGAGAAGAGTCTCATTGCGGGGCAGCTGCTAATGTTTTTGTCGACCAGAAGACTGGTTACCGAGTGAATCCGAATCCGCGAGATCGATCATCCTTAATTGACCAGGGAATAC
This sequence comes from Megastigmus stigmatizans, assembly GCA_900490015.1. Classification (NCBI taxonomy): domain Eukaryota; kingdom Metazoa; phylum Arthropoda; class Insecta; order Hymenoptera; family Megastigmidae; genus Megastigmus; species Megastigmus stigmatizans. The sequence goes on from UELV01088966.1 coordinate 5,794, forward strand.
CTAAGAGTCAGGCTACAAAAGCAAATACTCAGGATGCCGTTGAAGCGCGAGCGCGTCTGGATAAAAGAAAGATTTCCGTTGGCAACGAGGACTTGGATGAGGTAATTTATCGTTACTCAAGGAATTTTATGCAAAAACGATAATCTTGAAAAATGCTGCTTGTAGAAAATTAAACTTATACATTAAGTACTATCGATCGTATTAAAACTCACTTTATACGCACTTGTTACAAAGTTGCAGCAGTAGTCGGTAGGATATTATTGTTCAATTCTTATCACTTCTTAAAGTTACACATGCGTTTTGCTGCGAGTATTACTGAAATGCGCTTTCAATCGTTAGCATATTGTAGTAGAAATCTTTGCATACAAAAATGCGTCGCGAGCGCGCCGATAAAATCCGTCAAACACGTTCGACCGTCTTGATTTCAGCTGAAAAGGGAAGCTTACGGGCTGCTGTCGGATCGGGGCCTCTCGGACAGCGGCCACCGCAACCAGCTCACCGAATTCGACCAGGACGAGCAGTACTACCGGGCCCTCCTGCGACTCCAGAACCTCTATCGCATGTACAACAAGCGCTTCCTCGATGAGGAGGACCAGCTGCCCGCGGACGATCGGTCCTCCCGGCACTGCGGCGGCCACGACCTCGTCAGCAAGAAGCTCGACCACATCCAGTCGAGCAAGCACCGCTACCTCGAGAAGAGCCGGCTCCTCGCCGACCGCATCGCCGAGTCCGCCATGCACCTGGTCGAGAAGAAGGGCCGCGTCCTCGACAAGATCTGCTGCGGCTCCTCCTCCCACCACCAGCCGGTCGCACTCGAGGAGACGGCCAAGCGCGACGTCGAGGTCTCGGCAGCCACGTCCTCGGCGGCGGCGGTGGACGCGAGCCTCGGAGTCGGCGGCCTCGCTGCCGGAGCCTCCTCCAGCTCGGCCTCCTCGGTCGACGCGAGCGCGGCTGGCGGCGGCGCCTCGGTCAGCGCCTCGAGCGCCGCTGCCTCCGAGGTCCACGTCGGGAGCGGGGCCGGTCTCTCGGCTGGCCTGGAGAGCCACGCGAGCCTCGGGATAGGCTCGCACAAGGCTCTCTTGGGCCAGTTGAGCAGCTGCGAGGACTACGAGAGGAAGATGATCATGGACATGGCGATCGAGGAGGCCGCCGGGATGATCCGACAGCTGGCCCACGACACGAGGTCCGAGTACGCCTACAAGGAGGACGCGGACTTTGAGCGCCGCTGCCTGGGCCTGGCCATAGACCTCGTCAACAAGGCGACCGTAGGCCTCACCGGCGACCTCAACGCCAAGGAGGACATACTCGCGGGCTTCAGGTACAGCGGCGTCGACGACTACCTCAAGTCCTCCATTTACGACGCGGAGATGGATGCGGATCTGGTGTCCAACGCGGGCTTCGACTACGTCCACCCGAGGCATCGGCTCTACGACACTTTGGACGCCTACGACGATTACGTGGGCCACGCCAGTCCCTTTTCGCGGGGACGCTGCGACTCGTGCTCCAAGTACGACCTGAGGATAGGGAATATGTGTCCGCTGTGCAAGAGGAGCGGACACAAGTTTCAGGGCCGCTCCAAGCGGAGACAGCGCGACCTGACTGCTGGGGAAAACGGCAAGATTTACCACCTCGAGCAGATGAAGGAAGTACGGAATAAGGTTAATATTAATGTGAAGCCTCTTCTACGCCTGCAAGCTTAGCTTGATTGTTGATTTTTTTTTTTAAAAGCTATATATTTTGTACGATTATGTTTATATGTAATGGTTTAATAAATGATTCGTAAAAATCACAAATACAATTGTTCATTAACCCTTTCAGTCACCGCTCGTTCATTAGTCGGACACCTGAATTATATCCAGTTAAATGTTATTTACTTTTTAAAATAATTTCGTATAAGCTTATTGGGTAAGTTTATATTTGTTCAGCTCTTGCGTTTCTCGCGCACGCAATGATGTATATTTTCAAAATAACGAAAGTGACAAGTGCAAATATAAATACGCTCATTTCGTCAATCGATCATAATCACTATTACAAAATCAATTTCGCAATTGGCGGTTTAAATAAATTAATGACGGACATGTAAGTTTTCATTGCAGAGAAAGATACTTTTTTTTTGCCGCGTCAAAACTGAATGTTTTGAATTTAATAAAAATCGTGACTGAAAGGATTAATCTCAATTTATCGCCTAGAGACGATTCAGACGTATTGCTTGATTTTTTAGAAATCCAGTGCCGTTTGGGAAGACGTTAACAAACTTTACAATTTTAATGATATTGAAACCGACAAATTCATTGATCTGAGCATGAACTGCACGGAAAACTCAACGTCTACGCAACCGAATTGCCAAAGATTGAACTATTATCTTGTAACTCCTAAAGGTATTACTAATTTTTTTTTTCCTATTCTTTACAAGTCTCAATATTCATGTAAATCTTCATCTTCGTATCATCTCGATTTCACGGTGAGATACCTAGCCAAAAAATTACCAATCGACCTACTAATCTTACTAAAAGCCACATTCTAAATAATTGACAATCCATAGAGACAGATTAAAGAAAAAAAATCAGCGGATTCGTTGCTGCACAAAGCCCTTGAACCATATATTTTGATCGGTCTTTAGCCACGCCCTTGGCTGGTCGGGGAATTTGGTAATTTTTCGCAGCTCTCTCAGCCAGTGCAATTATAAATTATTCCAATGAACCGTTTCGCTACGGTCGAGTCTCGCAACGAGCCCCGGGATTGCGCATAAAAGTGTAATTTGTATGGTCAAAGATGCGGATCCAGTGCCACTCCGTTTCGTGAAGGATTATCTGAGTCAAGGTCGGGAGCTGGCGGCCGATATGCACGAGCGAGCGCGCGGCCTGCAGTCGAGCCGCGACGGACTGACACCGGCGCCCCATTCGCCCTCCATGCTGCACTTTCTGAACAATCGGGTCTCCAATTCCCTCGTCGAGCTCAACGAGGAGTCCCAAATCGTACTCCTCGGGACCAAAGTGCTCCAGGAGAAACTCATCACCGAGTAAAGTCCTTCGACTCAATTCTATTTTCTCATATTTTCAATCCATTTGATTTTATGCGCTTGGCTAGCTGGCATCGATTGAAAATCTGCTCGTGCCGAGCCGACGAACCGAAGCTGACCAGCAAGAAAACCTTCCTTCTACTGTTACTGCGACATTTATTTTTATTCCTATCAATTATGGCTCATTGAATCTATTTCATTGGTAGTAAAGGAGATCAATTCGTTCTTGCTTCAATTCACTGAGCAATTAAAGTTTTATCGAATGCCATTAAAATATTAATTCAATATTACAAAGTTATGAAATTAGTCCAAAATGACTCGGTACACGACGTACATGAGATTACAAACTTAAAAATAATAGTGCTCATCATTTTATAATTCAAATGTAATTAAGCGAGCGAAAAAGAAAACAAAAAGTAATGCAGAATATGATATAACTATAAGGATTATGTATAAATTAGTTAATTGACGTACCGACTCTGTCTTTCACCTTGTTACAAAAGCTATAACATAACGCCCAACACGTTCCTCGAGTTTCTACGGCATCAGGGATTTCGCGTGACCGGAAGCGAAATTTGTCGCGGACGACAGAAGCGCAGCTGCAACAGCTTGGCGAAATACCGGAGCCTCGAGGGATCCTGCAATAACTTCAAGAATCCGTCCTGGGGTCAGAGCAATACCGCCTTTGTTCGAGTCCTGCCGGCTCGTTATTCCGACGGTAAACGGATCTTTCGCTCTTGCCGCTGCTTTTATTATTATCAGCGCCTCCACACACACACGTTCGTACACTGTAACGAGTTACATAAAAATTCTTTCTTAACCATAAAATCTATCATCGTATATAGGTAGAAGGAAAAAATGCGTGTATGTACATACGCGAGAAAATCATCGGAGCAGTGCATTGCCGGCAACACGTTTTTACTTTGCCGACATTCCTTTTTTTGTTTGTTTCGGAAATTCGACACAGTTATATATACAATGATCGATTTTATCTAAAAGTTTATATAATGATGTAATTGTAGACGATTTGTTGTTTCCAACGGAACAACAACACCACCGACAAGATCAAAGTTTCCGAACAATTGCTTACGCGCATTGTCTAAACACAGGAAAATGTATGCCAAATCGCCGACATTGATTTGCCATTAAGTAGCGTATCGCGAGAAAACGCGTTTACGTGTAATACACGCACATCACCTATGTACACGCATATATCCGTAGTAAAACGAATATTACAACTTGGGGCTTCACGCAACAAAGCCTGTAGCAGTGTAGGCAATAACAATACGTGCTACTCGAGGTGATCTAACAGGAGGTGCAATTACAATGTTCGCAGGTATCCACGCACTCGGTCTGAGCGCATCGGGCGGCCCCTTACCAAATCCACGGGCGGCGAGCGCCCAATTATTCTCGAGGCGCAATGCAACGGACTCGCTTTTTACGCTCGCTCTTATGCAATGGGGGCAAATTCTCGCGCACGACTTTGCGCGTCAAGTAATCGATCAGACCGGTAAAATCATGATTTATCATCGTGCATGTTAAAAACCTTCTCAGCTCCATGCCACACTCAACTCCCCTCCCGCTTATTCCTCTTTCGCTATCCATGCTAATCTCCGCGCGTCTACGCGCCACCTTATATAGACCTATTTTCCATAATCCTTATTTATATATATATGGGCCATTCCAAAATAGGCAGGGATATAAATTTTGCATCGACAGCTACATAGTGACGGCGAAACTGCCTTCTATTGCGCATATTTTTCTTGCTTCTATTTGAAAAATATTGTGGATACAAGCTTTATTTTTTTCTCGCGGCTAAATCGCAAGAGCCGCGCGCTGTAAAAGTACTATTTTATATACCTGAATAATTATTATAATCATATATAAACGTCATGAAAAAGCTTGCCATCTCGATATAGGATAGAGAAAGAAAGAAAGAGAAAGAAAAAAAATTTAAGAATTGCATCAAGACTCTCAAAAATTTATTACGTTTCTAATGTTTCCGGTTGTTATTCTCGGAATGGTTATATCTCTCGGCGCATACTTCAAAGGAGATTACACACACTTTAGTCGATTTTCTACAAAGTTTAATAGTCGGTTACCGCGCGGATAATCGCCGCCTTTTTTTCTCCCCCGTATTTATGTATACATAATTCGGTGTAGGGAATGCGCCCAGGATTACCTAATAGACTTGGAACGATTTGAAATTTTTGACCGGCTTGACATGAAATGGCCCATTTAGTCGCAAGCTACCAGCCTTTAGAAAACTCCCGTCACTTTTGACAATGTACCGTAACGGGAGGGAATATAGGAAAGAGTGACGGGTGTAATGAGCGTTTTATTGCATTTTTTTCATGATTACCGCATGGATATAGTCGAGGGCGGGATCGAGTGTTGCGAGACCGGTGGACGAGGTCCGCTGCCGAAATCGTTGCAGCATCACTCCTGCCTGCCAATCCTCGTTCCCGCGAGCGACAGACTTTACGCCAGCCACGGACAGACTTGCATGAATTTCGTACGCAGCATGACGGTCGCGAGGGAGGATTGCACCTTGGGCCCAGCCAACCAGGTAATTCAGACTTTTTTTTCTTTCTCTCTGCCCCTATAATAAACGCGGTTATTGCTATTTTTATTCAAGGCAGCATTCCAGTGCGTTCTTCATTTTCTAGCTCCATGTGCAGTTATGGCTATAGAAAAGTTTTCCAACTTTTATCGTTCTAACCGTTAATTTATCTTTCGTCACAAAACATATTAAATCTCGATCATCATCGTAGCGGATTAGCACGATATTTTTTAAGATTTCTTAATGAGCCAAGAATTTCACAATATTTTCTGTCTTGTCATTTTTTATAAGTAGCCTAAGATTATTATAAATGTTGCAGCAATACATGTACAGGAAGCTGTAAAAAATGGTAAAATATCTACTTGATATTTAATCTGCAAGGTATGGTGCGACTTTTCCTAGTGGAAAAAAGAATTCCAATAAATAATACCCGCGGTATATTAAATATCTTTTAATTCACAGTTTAGTCTTATATAACTACGACCCAAGCGACAGACAATTGTCTTTGTTTTCTGTAAGAATGAAAATTAAGAGAGCAATAAAATCCCTCCAATGATCAGCGTCTCATTGATACTTTTTGTGAGAAAGGTAATAAAAATGTAGTCGCGCGCGCGAATAGAAGCGAAGTCTTAGCCGCGGTTACTTACATTCTTCAATATACAGATTGGCGGGAATTTTCTAATGGGGCTGTAAATTTTGCGTTAATTCTCGTGGAATGAGTTACCCCAGCTGCTGCGCTTAGCATCAAAGGGACCAACCTCCAAATGTAATCGCCTAATCTGATTTAGCCGGCGACTCGAAGAGTAGGAAAATCGAGTTTGCAACTTTGTTCAACATCTCATTATGCGTCCTCTACACACACAGACACCCACACACATTATTAAAGCGCGGAAACAAACGGGAATGGGCGCAAACAGCGCTTACCGTGCTTTAATGAACATTTCTAAAGGGATTCAATAAACTTAACAATAACGCGACGCACTGGAGTTACGAAGGCTTGCAAAGACAAACTCTAATAAAATATGAATATTTCATCGAGTTTACAATCTATATACGCGTGCTAAATGTATTTTTTAAACCAGCAAGTTATATAGTATATTTTCAGCGATAATAAAATATGTATAGCATTTCAGTGAAGCGGTAAGCGCGACTTACAGTTGGGCGAATTTTTACATAACATGCAAACGCAACGGTTGTATAGTTCCATTTGCGCTGGAATTATGCAAGCGAGAATAATGGTCTGGCTGATCCAGTGGAAACGTATAGATTTGTCTAGGCCAAGCTAACGCGGGGCCTTTAATATCAAACTAAAAGCGGGGATAAAACTTTGCAGCTGAACGGAGTCTCGAGTTTCCTTGATTTATCGCCGATGTACGGAGCGGACCGAGCCACGAGCGATAGCCTGCGGGAATTTTACGGCGGCCGTATGCGCACCGAGATTCGACGGGACCGCGTCATGATGCCTACCTCCACTAGATCCGGATTCTGCGATGCACGCAAAAGCTGGGACATTTGTTTCCAAACAGGTTTCTTCTCTCTACACGCTTTTTATCAAAACTCTCGTGTTTGTTTTTTTTTTTGCTTTTTTTTTATTTCTTCTCTTTAGAATAGTGCGTAATGATATATTTGTTTTGCACTCTCGTTGACTGATTTCTACCGAGACTGTGTAGTCGACATTGGCTCGAGTGTAGAAATAAAAGGAAACGCGAGCGGAAAACTTGGAATTCAGACTGATAAGTGTGATTAAAGTGGATGAATTGATGTATACCATCACGAAGGAACTAGTTTCTAGTCATAGTTATTAATCGCACTCGATTTATTGGTACAAATTCTGTTTTGACATTATAGAATTGATGATAGAATTATTTATATATATATACATATATACGTGTTGAAAATTAAAATGTTAAATTTTATCATTTCAAAAAAAAAATCAGTTCATCATAACTTGAATTGTTTTGCTCGATCAAATCTAATCATACTTTATAGTCTCCTTCCCATTAACCTCGAACCAATATCTAAATAAAAATAAAAGTTAACACCTAGATTTCATTTAAATGTTAATAACGCGAAATTATCGCTCGAGATAATCTGTATTGTAATGGTAGTTTAAAATTTCTGTCTTTTTCAGGCGATGCGCGCACAAATCAAAACCCCCAGCTGATAGTACTACAAACACTATTAATCAGAGAACACAATCGCATCGCGTACGAGCTCGCGGCTTTAAATCCGCACTGGAATGACGAGCGGCTTTTTCAAGAGAGCAGACGCATCCTAATCGCCGAGTATCAGCACATTACTTATCGACACTGGCTACCTCATATTCTCGGTAAGATTTCTTTTGAGAACAGGAACGAATATCTATATGCGCGTTACACTTTAGATATACAAGCTAAAGAAATGAATTTTTGTTTGCACGTTCGTTATATCGATTCGTAGAAAAATCGGCAAATTGAAAAGGAATACTCGATTTTCGCTGAAAGTTTCGTTAAATATGACTAAAATTCACTGTGCAAGCTTCGCTTTATATATACTCTTTAATTTTATCGGCCACTAAAAATGTTTATAGTGGTTCTGAAAAACGAACTATAAGTTAGCCTTTTCACGAAAAAAAAAGTATCAAAATGCTATATAATTAAAATTATTAAAATGGTCAATAATTTATCTTTATGGTATGCCTACAGGCAAGAAATATTACAGAGAGCACCAGATAGACTCCACTCAAGATCAATTATCGAGCGATTACGACGCGCGAATAAATCCCGGCACGATCAACAGCTTCACTTCCGGCGCTTTTCGATTTCTCCATTCCATGATCGAAGGCAACATAAAGTAAGTCGCCGGGAGCTCCAACTGCTCATACACACGCACAAACCATAAACCTACCTATATACGATCGAAAAGTGCGAGATAAAGAAAAAGTGGGTATTTGGTTTGCAGCTTGGTTTCGGACAACTACGGCACCTCCAGTCGACTGCGACTCAGCAATTATTATTTCCGGCCGCAGATCGTCGAGACGAACAATAACTTCGAGTCGCTGCTGCGCGGACTTGTCTACCAGACCATACAAAAACCAGACGCGAATTTCCACGAGGAGGTATTGTTGCCGCTCTTTCTCTCTCTCTCTCTCTCTCTCTCTCTCCCTTTCTTTCTTACCGCCTCCAGCCGCGATCGATTCCACAAATAAGTGTAAGAAATTGCTTTCGCAACGCCATTGTTGCAGCCGGCTTAATTCGATTCTATCGCTTATTCTGGCACCTTTTTTCTTTTTGTCCGCGCGATATAGGTAACCGAGTACTTGTTCCGCTCAGACAACGACTTCGGAATGGATTTGGAAGCCATCGACATACAGAGAGGACGGGATCATGGAATCCCTGGATACAATGCTTACCGGCAAATCTGCCGTCTTGATCGCGTCCAGGACTTTCTGGGGCTTATCAACGAGATCTCCTTGAGCGTGAGCAGCTTTCTTTGTTCAACTTTATAATTTTAGTACTGCGCGCCAGTGCTAATCCGCTGCTGAGCGAATACGCGAAATTGCCTGCGAGCTTATATCAATTTGCACGGCTCTTCGTCTTACGAGGAGTTTCTAGCCTTTGGAAGGCGGATAACTCAACTTCATTTCAACTATTATGTATATAAAAGTCAAATACAAGAGTAAATGAAAGCCTGCGCAAATTCGTTTTTCCCGAAAAGTTTTTCATTCATCATCTGTTTCTGTAAAGGTATATACATTTTGATTTTCAGCATATAGAAAAATTGCAAACGGTTTACGAACACGTGGACGATATTGATTTGCTGGTTGGCGCCGCATTGGAGACTAGATTACCAGGAAGTTTGTTGGGACCGACGCTGCAATGTTTAATCGGGGAGCAATTTTATCGCTCCCGAGTTGGTGATAAATATTTTTACAACAATGCCAACTTTCCTCATTCCTTTACGCCCGGTAGGAATTTATTTGTATATCGTCGATCGACAACATGCTACAATGATTGAAATATGGGTTTCGCTGAAGTTTGATTTGTTTTTTTTTTCAGAACAATTCAAGGAAATAAAGAAGGCAAGCTTAGCCACTATCATATGTGATTTGGGAGACGCAGTGTATCAAGTCCAATTAGATCCTTTCAAAATTGGCTCTGGCAGAAATCCCGTAGTACCGTGCTTTAATTTGCCAAAAATAAATTTGGAATATTGGAAGGAAGAAATTTACTACTAAACAATTCAAGTACTGACTATGCAGCTGCGCCTTTTGTATTGTTTTATCGCGCCATTAATTACGCAAAATCACCTATATAAGTGAAAATATTTTAAGGAGTGTAAATAATCCTGTGATTTGTCTATTATTAAAGCATTAATTCAAGATTGCAAGAAATAGAATTATTATAGCTATAAGAAATAATGGATTTATCAAATTCTTAATGCAAAATAATGCTTTAATACCTGTAAATGATTTACTTATTTGCAAGGATTATATAGAAGCTCCTAAAACGTGTTATATTTATTTAAACATAAATAAATTTTTTAAGTTACTTTCTATATAATTAGTGTATCAATTTTTCGTCCATTGCGTGATAAGTGAAGTTTACGCGTTCATGGTTTATACCTCGTAGTTGAGTATAAAAGCGGTGCTCTTTCAGAAATATGTGCATGTATTAACTCGTGTTTGGTTTAGATACGAATTTAAAATTTATATTTTATTCATACAAAATAAATTAACTTTATAATTTAAATTGATATAATCTTACACGTTAACGTAAGTAAAAGTTCAGCATTAACTTGCTTCTATGAATCATTTCATTCTGTAACTGTTCTTAGTAAATTCAAGTAGCTAGCAGCCGACCGCATTATCTAAAAAATATGATTTCTTTTGTTACTGAAATCAACAGAATCTGTTTAAAAAATCTTACGTAGATATTTGACATGAATATTCGATTACTCAACACAGGAAATTCATAAATTTCAAACTCGAAATTACGGGGTATTAGTAAATCTTGTGTCTATAAATTCTAGAGTATTAAAGCTATAATCAATGGTTTTATTTCTGATATCACGAAAGATATTTTCAAAATTTAACAGCAAAGTTATCGAATATTCCAAAAAACTATGATTGCAGTGTGAAAAAAAAAAGGAAAGTTCTGTGAAATATTTCTTACAGATCCAAAGTTGAACATGGAAAGCTCGAAGATTTTGCCGCCGGTAAGTTTGGTAGGATAACGAGAAATGGAAATTATTAGTACGATGTATAACATCTTTTTAGGTGGTAGCTCGTTCCAGTTGATCATGTAAGAACTCTCACCAACCATTTTTGCCTATTTACATTATATATAGGAGGATAACATTTAAAGATTGCGTTGTTTTTCTATTATTTACAATATTCATCTAGTGAATATTTGAAATTGTAAAGAGGATATCGATTGTGAATTAAATTAATAAGAAATGTATGTGATCGAGGACAGCACCTTGCCAGAAAGAAGCTCTCCAATGTAGCAGTAAGTGAACAGTAAAGCTACCAATGAGGTGATCATCACCGTATACGTCAGAGTACTGAAGGCATTATTCTTCTCCAAATCCAGTATAAAAGAATATCCCGTCAAACATAAGATGGTTGTACCGCCAACTATTTCCACGAAGATAATGGTATGCAGCAGATCCTCTACATCATCGACGAAACTAGATCGGAACATTAGTATTATTTTACATCGATCAGTTAATTCTGAACAAGATGATGTTTATGTAATGGAGAAACTCTACACTCTAAATTTGAAATAGTACAAACTCCAGTCACTGTCAAAAGATTTGTTATGCACAGGTTTGTCGGTAAACTTGTAGAAGATAAAAAACCTAAGCGTACCGTAAAACCTTCAGATGAAGCCGAACGATGATCTTCAACCTCTTGCCAACAACGGCATCCCGAGCTTTCGTCAGACGTCCATTATCGCCGTCTTCATCTATCAACCTCTTCAGCAAATGCACGACGATATCAAGCTGTCCACAGGCGTGAGTAGCCAGCACAGCAGCGTAACTGCAGGTGGTAATGGTGGTCGAGTGCACAGCAAAACCGCCCATCATCTGAGTGGCAAATATCGTCTCGTAAACGAGCCGGGCACTGCTGTTGAAACGAAAGATACCTGCGAACAACGGAGATGGTAAAGGTTTGACGAGTAGACCGCCACGGTAGATGTTGGGCGTGAGGAGGGTGTTGATGAGACGATAGCAGAGTCCAGCGCTGTAAAAGGTCATAGCACTGATGCAAGTCAGACGACGTCCCAGGCTGGCATTGCGTCGCATTATCGTACGCAATTCCTGGATGCCGATGTTCTGCCAGTCGGACTCCACGAGATCGATGCACCTGCGAATCTTGTGCTCGCGGAACAGTATCATCGTGTACTTGATCAGTGCCATCGTGTTCAGGATCATTGGCCCTGTCTGGATATACGTTTCTTTCATTTTCAGAATGACATGTTCAATGATTTAGAAAAGTCGCTTATTAAATGCGGGGATGAAGCAACCAACTTTTGCAATACGGTTGATATACAACAATTGTTATATCGTTAAAAAGTTGGTGGTACTTTATTCACCCACACGAGCTACATAAACTGCCTTAAATGTTGGTTTAATGGTCAGGAATTGTTGACAGAGAAGATTTTACATTACAGTTGTTGGTTATATAATTATGATTAAAATTACGTATAATATTATTACATAATCAATCAAACCTTAAGAAGTTTACGTTTTAGTGTATGCTCTTCTAACACTATGTGGAGAATTCCAGGAATTATGAGAAATAACAGCAGAAAATAGAGAAGTGCATTTTTCAATCGTTTTACGAACTTTTGAAGATTTAAACTTGAAATATTCGTTGGAAAAATTGGCCAAATTCCAATTATATTTGCGATTCTCCTGTTCAATTCGACAGCGTGTTTTACATCTTTCTGATACTCTCCATTCTTCACTAGAAATCTCGACTCTTTTTTCGTAATATTTTCATCAAAATAGGCGAATACTTCTTTTTGTTCATCCATTTCTGTTATTCTAACTTCGAGGTAAAATTTTAATATTATAATCACTTGAACGATTAACTTAACGATGTAAATCCCACATGACAATTTTTAAAATGATGTAGTTATAGATAGATTTATGAGGAAATCGTAAAATTTATGTTTCTAATTATTTACTGCGAAAAATAATTATAGTTTAATCTCCAATCATTTATACACAACATTGAAATATGTTAGTAAGAGAATAAACTATTAATTAGTCAAAAATCAGAAAGATACCAAAAATAAACTTTAATTTTTTACTAACAATATATTTGGAAGTAGCAGGAAAACATTTTTTCGCGGTACGAAAATACGTTCACATCGCGGACTCTTCATATAAGCAATGATTTCGTATAGGTCCATGGCCTTACCATTTTAGCTGTTAAAATTCAATGAGTCGTATTACATCGATCTAAAAAGTATCTTTGATTTGTTGCGATCACTCTTATACCCGGCGATAGCTTTAATTGCGACGTTTATTCAGAAGATTCGACTCGATTAAACTTTGTCTTTTTCTAACCAAGCATAGAGACAACGTTTCTTTTACGAATCGGACAAAAGAGTAGAGAAAATAACATGAAAGGGTAAATGCATCTATTATAGTCATGTAACAACAATTGAATTTTCGCAAGTTGCAATGAATTCTAGCAATTTTATCCTCGCTACGATGAAACTTTTGTTTGTTCGGTTCAGTTTGAAAAGTAAGAAAACGTTTCTCTTGTGTATAAGTAATGAATATTTGATGGAATTAGGACAATTTGCATATTCAGTAGTAGGAAAGTGTAATTTATAAAGTTACAGATATACGCACTGAGTATTTTCAATTCAACAATAATAATACAACTGATTCATAACAGCAACAAAGTTTTACAGAAAAACGTATGGTTAAAGCAGTTACGTGATTTCGAGGGTCCGAAGGAAGTTTAAGTATGCCATTGATGTTTTCACTACCTGTAAAATACATCCGTAATAAGACACGAAGAAGAGATTTGATTTTATTTGAGAAATTCTTACATCGCAGAATCCTTGAAGTGATAGATCGAAGAGTTTGCCAGCTGTTAATCTCGTGGGCTGATTAGCTCGTGCCATTATAAACTTTAAATCTTTAAGAATAACCTCATTTGGCAAGTCGAACCATTGAATGGAGTAAGCAGAAAAACCAATCAATTCACTCTAAACACATTGATAGACAAATACTCGTATTAGTGGTTTAATAAAAAAGGGTGTACCGAGAGATATAGTAAAAGCGAAAAGTACCTGCTCTTTGACCTTATCACCAACGAAAGACAGAATGAACACGTTCACGAATATAGATGTCATTAAGACACAGTAAGTTCCCATACCAAGCATATTATTATCTTCTAAATCCTGTATAAAATCATTTAAATTATAATTTTTTAAATTTATTACAAGTAAAATAAACAGCTTAGTTAATTAGATTGTTTTTAAAATTGAGTAATTACAAAGAAACTTTACGTTTTCAGGAATTTTATGTACATTTAAATTTTAAATCTATGGTATTCGTGTGTGCAACAGGAAGTTTATGCACGTATAATCTCCTATTTGTTTCTGTTTGTTATACTAATCACCAAAAGCAATCAGAAGAAATAATATCCTTATACTATGAGTAATTAATGTGATTTGCTATAGAAAGTTGCACCAATAAGTATTTAACATTAATGGTCAATCAGGATTTATGCTGATTTTTACGAAAGTAAGTTATCTACATTTATTTTAAATGCCCAGTAATTTACTTGGTGTAGACTAAGCAGAACTTTCTGTAGTTATTAACAATGACAATTGATACTTATATTTGACATGCTTTTCTTTGACATTAGTTAGTGTACAAAATTATAATAACATCAATTTTAATTACCAAATTATAATAACATTAATTTGAACTTAATATTTTAATTACTAAATATTAAGAAATGACTTACCTGTAAAATACCGTATTCCAGAAAGCAAATAATTAATGTACAACCAGCCATTTCCGAAAGCATTACTATGTTAAGTGCGTTTTCCATTGTCTCAGCGTACCTCGAGTAAACAGATCATAAATATTTCAGATAAATATATGTAATTTTGTCCATAAAAGTTGTGAATTGCATTTGTAAAAGCGATGCAATCAATATGAAATATACATATTTTTCTTAAATAACTTATGTTTATGGAGATGTAAAAATTATCTTCTTGCCAGGATTGATCTTGCCGACAAAATTATGCACTATTTTAAGTAAAATATTTAAATTGTCTGCAGTTGGAATTGATTGTCGTATTTAAAGAAATGAGAGTAGTAAAATGTTTACTTTACATATAAAATACTGAGCATTTGTTTTATGGTAATTGAAACAGTTTATACTGAAAATTGGCTGTGGGAATAAATTCCTTTTAACCCATTTCTTCCTAAGCGGCCATTTTATAGTCGATTGGTTTTTTGCCTAAAAAATTGTCGAAAAAAAAATAATAATAACCAATAGCACTTTTCCGAAGTAAAATTGTCCGCTCTTTACGATTCTGAAGTCAGAATTTTGAAAATTCCATTGGAAAATTTCAAAATAGCGGTTTAAATTTGATGAAAAATCAGAAATACATTATAATAATCAACTATAAAATGGCCGCGTAGGAAGAAATGGGTTAAACCAGGTCACGTTTAAATCATTATGGATAGATTTATCAAAAATACTCTATTTAACATCCAAGAATAATTTATTAGAAACTATGTACTTTTTTCTAAAATTATCATCACGGATAAAGCTATATTGATCAAGATTCGGTTCATTTCACTTAATCATTTGATTTCCTATATATTTAAATGTTTCCTATGTAATTAAAGATCATACCTAATTACAATTTGCTTGACTAATATCTATTTTGTACTTTTTGGAAGGTTTTATTCTATAAATTCTAAATTTTGATCAATCAATGATTCTATTTTCAATCGAAAACTACTTATGAATTTATTATTGATTAATTATCTATATTTATTGTAAAATTAATGAAACAATAACCATTAACGTATGAAACAAATTAAAGTAATATAAAATTAAACCTGTTATTTTATTTATTGTAAGTAGTCATTAGTATACGGAGTGCTTTAAGTGATTAGAAACTGGATCCGTGACGGTATAATTTTATTTATGAGTTGATTAAATACTTCGACATTTTATTGTATAAATTGTATAACAAAAATTTCTATTACTAGCTGGATTAGTATACGCAGTTAAATATTCATTCTAGGTATATGGAAAATCTACGTATACTGTGTGTAAACAATTATAATAATTCGGTTTGGCTAATTAAATTAATTTATAATAAAACCATTATTATATCAATGCCTAACATACAAGACCAGTTAAGTATTTAAAGTGCACTGACTGGTCTCCTGTTTTTTATATATATTTTCAGAAAAACATATTTTGTACGACTTCAATAATTTAAAAATATTCCATTGTCGAAAACACAAAATAAATAAAGTACAATCAGAATGATGGTTAAATAATGCACTTTCAAAAGATGTGCTATTTACTATTTTTTATCAATGGATTTTCTTACTGTATGGCTCGCACGTGAAAGTCGATGACTCTGCCGAGATTGTTGGTGAATTTCGAGTCGACCTGGCTCTTGTCAAACTTTTTACCTTCCAAGGCGCACTCCACCCGATATCCCGTCACCTCGAACAAACAGCACGAGTGCATGACAATGCAGGCTATCATACTGTAGACCCCAGTGTTGGTCGAAAGTATCATACCGCTGATGAGTATTTGGGTGACAAAGACGATTTCGTAAAGGGGCGAGTCCTCGACAATGAAGAACACGTACTCGCTGGGGTAGGGCAGCGGTATCATGGTGGTGTTGTCTGATTTAACGACTCTCTCGGCCAACAGTGGCATGATGATGTGGTAGGGAAGGGCACCGCCGTAGGACAGTCCCAAATAGGCGGTCGTGAAGAAACGTCCGATCTTTGCATTCTTTATCATGATCTGACGTTCGGGCTCCGACTCGGCCGCCTTGTAGTCGTTCTCCATCGTTTCTAGACAGGCGCGAATGTCCTGCTTGTTGATGATCAGACTCCAGAATTTGAGGACAGCGAGGGAACTGAAGACCATCGCTCCTATGATCTTCATGAGCTTGCGCAGATCCTCGGCCTTGAAGAAAGTCCAGATGAAATGAGGAGTCAGCAGGAAGAGCATCAGGCAGAAGATGATGCAGACGCGGATGTAGATGATGATATTGCTCCTGGTCGTGTTGTCACCGTAACGGGGCCAAATGCCTATGGGCGTCAATAAGGTTTTCGCGACCTTTACCACGTACTCCGTGTCGGCGATGTAGTTTTCGTTGAAGTAAGGGATTTTCCCCGTTTCCAGCAGCGCAGCTACTTTGCTCGACATGGCCGCTGCTGTGCTTTGCATGCTCTTCTCGGCATTTGCTTTTTTCTATGCAGGTTTTGAAATTGCCGATGACGCAAATGTAGGCTTCTACGTCGCGTATTCCAAAACATATTATTACGAGAAACGGGGAAGAAAGTTTATTGTGAATAAGAGATGAGGAGTAGGTAAAACATCGATGTCAGGATGCGGTAAAGGGTGATGGAGGGGAGGTAATATGGATGGAATGAGGACAGCAACTGCTCGATCCGACTGACTTCCGGATGGAAAGCTCAGTCGTTCTTTACTGTACTGAAGGGGGTTTATGTATATTAATGAAAGAATTTATTTCTGGATGTTTACTTACATATGCATTTGTGCATGAATTCGATGTTCGTCAATATACTTGTATAGATAATGATATATAATATTTGCTTCTGAAAAAAATACATTGAAAATGAAAAAAATGATGTGCATGTATTTGAAGAAGTGCTGGAGGTTTAAAAAAAAAAAGTTAATATTGATTTTGATGAAAACATTGAGGTAAGTGTTACTAATATTTTTATCTTGATAAATCTCAAAATACAGAGTAAAATAAGATATCATAAATGAAGATATGCAATGTTATTTAAAATTTTTCTAAATATAATCAGGTGTATGAATAAGAAGTATTTCCGAAAATGGAATGGCGAAATAATAGGTAAATTGTATCAACTCAAACGGCAAGCATTTGAAAAAATGTCAAGGCTTAAATTTCTCTTGAAAAATGTAGACCGATCGACATTGCACGTACGATAACGATTGTCGTACAAAAATGCACATACCCAACATTGATTTCATATAATATCATTAGCCATTGGCTGAATGTCTTGGAATAATAGGAAGAATAGATAAGAATCTATCGGCTCGCCTAGTCACAGCGGACAGTGGCAACGAGATAGTGCACAACCATGATTTTTGCCAATCAAATTTTTCTTAACTCGTCTGCGGTTCAACGCTAGTTTAGCGATCGGTAATTGTAAAATGTAACCTGTTTTTCAGTCGGCATCACGTTTTCTACCGGAATTACATCATAATTTAACGTTTCATAGCTTTGTGATCGGCAAAATGTCTTCCAATCAACAAAAGCGTAAGTCTATTATACAAAAAGTAGTATGTAGTTCATGTAGGCGAGGAGAATCCGGTTGTGCATTGTGTGAGAGTCTCAAAGATTCAAATATATCGAAGCATTGTAATTTTTCTCAATATAATGGTCTGAAAAGGAGAAAAATGTGTGCTTTTGTCGTCTGAGCAGTTGATCCATGGAAGGTGCAGGACGGGACCTTTACAATGTTCGTAGCGGAGGTGATTGGAACGGCTACTCTCATATTCATAGGATGTATGGGCTGCATCGGCACAATGGTAGCTACGCCGCCGCCTCCGATGCAAACGGCATTTACTTTTGGCCTGACAGTCAACCTCTTAATTATGGTAAGACTAACCATCTTTTCCGTTCTAAGACCTATGGATTACAATTTTTCTCCGTCAAAGAGTAACTTTATCCCGAAAAAAAGGAATTCTAAAAAATTGAATTTGCAACTATATTGTATTTTATGATTAAAACAATCATAACGATAAAAATGCCTCTGTTAGACATTCGGCCATATCAGTGGGGCACATTTGAATCCAGCAGTGACACTCGGAGCTGTGATGATCGGACTCAAGTCCATTCCAACGGGTGTCATTTACGCAATAGCTCAGTTCATCGGCGCCACTGTCGGATATGGATTGATAAAGGTAAATTTCAGGCACCCCGTAAAAATAGTCATGATATTTCGCGTACAATGCGAAAAGCAAAGGGAAAAAAAAAAAGAAAAATCTATGCGTGTCCAAAGATAGTGACGCCGGTGCTGCTGATGAACGACGGTAATCCGGACTCGACGACGCCGCTCTGCGTGACCGTCATCCACCCGGAATTATCGATCGGCCAAGCGATCCTGATCGAAATACTCTGCACGTCGCTGATTCTCATAGGCGCCTGCGCTACGTGGGACCCGAGATGCGCCCACACCACAGATTCCACGGCCCTGAGGTTCGGCATGGCCGTCGCCGCTATTTCCTTTGCCGCGGTGAGCTGCTTGTTTATTATGCCGCGTGCACTTATCAAAGACTCGGGGATTCGGACACTGCCTCCCGACCCTTTCTCCCCTTTCTCTTCTAATCAAAGCCCTTTGACTGCGGAGCTGCTCTGCCGAGACGGATCTATATAAAGTTTGCCTCGTAGACAATATTTCCAACTTTCAGGCTTGACGGATGAGCAAATTGTAGAGAACTTAAGATACCTGAGTATTTAATTATGCTTATGTATTTTTTTTAAATTTTTACTATAGATTGCTATTGCTATAAAAGTCACGGATATATTTGTAAATTATTTACACCGTTATTATTAATACTACCGTATAAATTTTTATATCATCTGAGTCTATATTTTATACTTACTAAGACACTTTAATTATTTAAAACTCGGTTCATTAAAAATTGGATTAAGTGCGTAAAACGAGAAAATAACATTCGTAAAAACAGTTTGATAGTCTGATACTGCAGTTTCACTTCCGGTAATTTTCAAATCATAATTAAATAAATGCTTTTTTAAACTCAATTAGAAATGCGTATTTCTTACTAACGTTGAGTGTTTTATTGGCTTTCTTATTCCAGAGTCCGTATACTGGATGCAGCATGAATCCAGCGCGTACGTTTGCTCCTGCGCTTTGGAACGGAGCTTGGAAGCACCAGTGGGTAAGATAAGATATTTCAAAGTGCCGCTAAATTTATCCCACAAATATTATAAATTTCTTAACTTTATCGATGTGACATAAACCACCTGGTTTATAGCTACGATCCAGCTACCCGATTCCTTTGATATTTTCTATCATTTTCCAAACGGTTAAGCGCATTTTCACGATCGGGATCATTTTATTGATTTAAGGTGTACTGGGTTGGTCCGATGATCGGAGGCGCACTCGGCACCTTGTCTTATCAAGTTTTATTTTCGAAAAACGATGCACCTGAAGTTCCGGAGAGAGATTACGAATCCTATAAAATGAGCGAGGTAAACACGACGGAGGCCGAAAATTTAAATGCCGATCAGTGAAACGTCTGTAACAAATTTATGGAGCGCCAATTTATAATGCCAATTGAAACTCAGGACTGCACTGAGAAAAAAGATGTCTTGCATTAAATGCACGTTCATTAACTGTACGATTAACGAATAGTACTTATATTAAGAACGAATAAGCTGATTATTAAACTCCTGTACTTAACTATTAACGTACCTTTACATTTAATAAAAGTCATTTATTCTGTTATTGTACATGCAGATAAGAATACTTAATAGTAAAAGAATGTGAATTAAGATTAATATTTCAATTTATTTGTACTGAGAGTGTATGTAATAATTATTATTACACTAAATGTTAAAATACGTATAAGTTACTTTTTTGCGTATCTATTTCATTATAATGAGGATCCTTATTATAACAAGGAAAACTAATCCTATTATATTATGAATAAATACATCGATACCGCGAAAATGTATGTCTACAAAAGCGTGAACAATGGAGGAGAGACTGAGAGAGAGAGAGAGAGAGAGAGAGAGAGAGAGAGAGAGAGAGAGAGAGAGAGAGAGAGAGAGAGAGAGAGAGACTACGATCCGATACGCTGATGCCCGAAGTTGACATGACATGGAACGTGTATAAAAGAGTACAAGAAATAATTATCATTATCAATAAGGACAATATTTTCAGTACGAAAACAGAAGTCTGTGGACTGCATTATAGACTTAGACTATCAAGTTTCTACAGTCCACGGATTTTTTTCGTGAAGAAATTAGATTTTTACGAAATCTAATCAAAATAACAACAGGTTAAACCTCAAAGTGTTCAATGATAGTTTATAACCAAAATTTCATTGAATGCTGCATTCCTCACAAAACTTTAATTAGAATTGGCTTAAAGATATTTCAGTAATAAAGGTTTTAGAAATATATTAAATTTATCTTAATTATCTTAATTAGATATATGTATAATTGAATTGAAAAATTTCCTTTTTTGGAAATCAAATTTCTTTAGTATATACAATATTTAGTAAATTTATTGTATTAACTGATGGGTCATATAATATTAGTGAACGAGTTTCTTAACTGTTAAGAAGCGACGAATTTAATACAAGTCGTCCGTACAAGTGAATGATTCATTAATAATAAATGAATATTCAATTCGTCATATTCAAATCCACGTTTATTAATATCAAATGAATGTCATTTAATTCAAGACATCCTTTTTCTCAGTTTATTAATTTGTTAATATATGTATATAATAAATCAATGCACTTTTTACATACTGTCTAATTGATTTCTCGCTCGCTCTTTTACAATTATTTATTCGTGTTTGCGTTGGCG
Organism: Megastigmus stigmatizans; assembly: GCA_900490015.1. Classification (NCBI taxonomy): domain Eukaryota; kingdom Metazoa; phylum Arthropoda; class Insecta; order Hymenoptera; family Megastigmidae; genus Megastigmus; species Megastigmus stigmatizans. The sequence continues at coordinate 27,218 of UELV01088966.1, forward strand.
AAATACTGGAGCATTTGTTACAGAAGCAAGAAAAAAAAGCGTGTAGGTTTAAATTTATATACTCTGCATCAAGTTACGAAACGAAGCTTATACATATTATAGACAATAAACGTTAATGTATACGAATTTGTATAGCAGCGCATTCGATCGCAATTTATGCATCAGTAAATTGCATTCAGCAGCTGGGGGGAATCTATAAATGTTAATGAACATCAAATTTTCACCGCAATACACAAATTTCTGGTTCGCTCATTCCATTAATAATCGTAAAGCTGCTGTATAGGAGAGAGAAAAAGCGAAGCGCGCCGCTTGTTCGGTCTCGCTTCGTAATTAAGGCATCCGTGTATATATGCAGGAATGAAGAGCTCGCGCCACGGGAGGAAGCAAGAGAGAGAGAGAGAGAGAGAGAGAGAGAGAGAGAGAGTGAAAAAATTAACGCTCATTTGAAGTTCAAAGCCTTTGCCTAATTGTAGTGCAATCGAGTGTGCATGCACTTGCGCGCGAGTTTAACGAGCGATAGATCGATGAAAGCGCATAACTATGCCAATAATCGTGTTCCACGACCAATGCGCCGTACATGTCGTTGGTGCATGCATACACAGTCGGTGTGAATGTTTAGAGTCGCGGTCACTTGACGCATTCGCGATTAAACAAGTGCCGACTATTAATGGCCTGGAATTGCGTGCGACTTACGTCCGCGATGCGATGCACCCGCGAGGAAGGCGCAGGGGCATTAAAAGTGCGTGCAATAACAAAAAAAAAAAAACTGACCGTCTGACTGTGGGCGTGAAATTCCGAAGCGAAAGAAATTATGCGTTGACGTTGATAATCGACGAGTGAATTCTGATATCTAATAATTGATTGTGACACTTCTCGTGTAGAATGAATGTTACTGGCTTGTAACTGCTTGTAGTGGAAAAAAATTATGATTGAAAAGAAAGTATTCAGTTGGCTTCAATGAGAGTATGAAAATACTTCTGATTCAAATCTTACGTATAGAAAATGATTCATATACAAGGAAAAATTTGTATAAAGAATGTATTACAAAGATGTTGCTGACCTTTTTCTATATTTATAAGTATTACCGCGAAATTATTCTTCTGGAGATAAAAAAATTTGATGCGACTAGTACAGTTTGTGCAGTAAGTTATTCAAACTAAATCCGTTTAAAAAACTTTTAGTCCTTTATGAATTAATGACTGCTAAAGTTACTTATATCATAAATCGTTTTTCTAGATTTTTATTAATATAATGTAGTGCGATCATTTGATAAGGAATTAAAATATAATTGAGAATGAGAGCATTTACTTTCCGTTGAAGCTGATATTATTATGGCAGTTTGCATTTATGTAAAGTATATACTTTTCCTGTAAATCGTTAGTGGGTCGAAAAATTTAAATATCTTTAGTATTCAAAAGAAAGCGTTTGAGGAGAATTTATAAGCGTAAAACGTGACGTGTAGAAATATTTTTCCGTCAACTAATGCAAGTCGATATCACAAAATCATGATTATCATCGCAAATCTTAGTTTCTATCGCGAGGTAAATGAGTTTTTTCAATCGTACAGAATACGACATCGATTTTACTTTCTCGTACAATTATTAACTCGTGTATTGAAGCTTTGTGCTTTCTATTTTTGCATGCTAAGAACATATAAGAGCTATTACGATTTCGAGATAATATCAAAAATGTTTTTTTTTTCATTCAATATTCCATATTATTTTATGTTTTAATATGAGTTAAAAAAGATGATTTTTATGACCTGTTAACATTTTATATAATAGCGAATCCACGATAGCAATTACTCAGCAGTATTTTATAACTAAATCATATCGGTAACTTGTGCTATAAATTAATACCTAAAACTGCATAGTCACTTGCTCAGAAATATTGTTTTTTTTATTTTAATTCCAATGTTTCAATAGGTCACTAAAAGATATTGCATAATTATTAAACGATATTGCATACAAACAATACAAATTGTATGCAGAGATATAAGAAATGAACATTGTTGCATTAAGTAGTAGTGTAAATTCTTGTATCAATGATTAATGACTAAAACAAGAAAGACAAGTTATTTGTTTTGTATCTGATCAATTACACATATCTGAATACTTTTTAAAGAACATTAAATGGTACATATTAATCTTTTTTATTATTCAGATTGACGAGGGTCTGTGCACTGAAAATGTCAATAATTAATAAGTTTTCAATAAATAAATATACTCTATCCTTGACAAACAAAGAGAATATTAATTTTACAGGAAAGTAGGTTAAATATAATGCGCAGCGTTATCTGAACGTAAAAGCTCATGGAACCATTTAAATAGAGCTAGGATGAGTGTAGAATGTAGTAAGCGCCTAAGCTCTCGATGTATAGAGCTCGGCGATAAGTAATCACCTGAAATTGACATGATTGATTGATTCATCAAAGATCTCTTGAATTTCGAGAAAAGCATACATACATAAGTCGATTTCCTTTCAGTCGGGTTCGTAGCTGCAGCGCAATGCGCATTTTATTCCAGAATTGTGAATCGTTCCAGTAATAATTCGGAAAAAGAAAGTGTTTCGTAATGTTCGCAGTACAAGGAGTATTATTTGAGAGGTTTATCGGCAACGCATGTATAAAACATGGCGCACGACTCGGCTCGGGAGAGATTTGGAAGTAGTCGTGAGACTTGTCTAAAAGTGAAATACTCGGGGG
>UELV01088984.1:1662-12812 GCA_900490015.1 Megastigmus stigmatizans
GAGAGAGAGAGAGAGAGAGAGAGAGAGAGAGAGAGAGAGAGAGAGAGAGAGAGAGTTTTCTAAAAAATGCGGTTTTTTAAGGTAGTAAAGTAGGAGAGCACTCTTGCGTGAGTGGGTACTATGATTTCCCCCAGATCGCCCATGAATCGGTGAGTTAAGAGGATGTGCTATAGTCGGAAAGATTCCTCTACCTTACTGGTCTTTGCATTTAACGAAATATATAAAGATTAGAGATAATTTTTGGAAAAAAGTCTCTGTCTCTATCTTGGTAATGATGTCATCATTACGTGGTTCTAGATATTCATCAAATTGTTCTCGAAAATTTCGTTTGTAATTCAAAGCGATTTTTATCTCCAAAACTTTCGAGATAAAAAATATTTGTGTATTGTTGGTGGAATTTCATGAAACTTGAACCACGTAATCATTACATCATTACCGAAATGGTGACAGAGTATTTTCCAAAAATTAATCTCTATCTTTATATATTTCGTTAAATGCAAGAACCGATAAAGTATAGTAATTTTTCCGGCTACAGCACATCCTCTTAAGTTATTCTAATAAGGATGAGGTGTAGTAGAATGCGGATGAGAACGACGTTAAAATTGTATGACTACTAAAATAACTTGTCATGCTTAAGTGGGAGTATGGATTGTCTTCCTGCTGTTGTGCCAACGTTGCCGTCACATGGATATTGCAGTTCCGAATTCATGCGTGCCTTCCAATGGCCAAAACGCATACTTATGTTATTAATTTTAACTATTTGTTTCAAAACCTTTCTCTGCATTTGTATATTTCCGGTTTGCCTCTTATAAGGATTCTATTTTCATTGTCTCACATGTGTAGGCTTAAAGTAACTGTAATTAAACAGTTCGCCAAGACGAATATTGACTGTAAATTGAACTTGTAACCCATACATTATGTTTGAAATTCCCGCATTTCTAAATGTGCATACAGTGGCGCACTCTAGAGATTATAAAGAACACGTGTCATTTGGAACAATTGGAATAATTTGAAGTTCTGAATACTTGGAATTGGGAACAGCATTTTGGAATTTATAGATTTCGTTATTCTTAAGTATGGCTGATAGCGATAGTTTATACGAATAATATAAATATTTATTACTATGGCTTCGAAAGAAAATAATCTTAATTTCCTCTTTGCTGAGCTTTATAAACAAGGCCAAAATGGAGAATATGAGAGATCATTAAAAACCGCTAACAGAAGTAAGTTTTATACAGATTTTTACGTTTGCTACCAGCTGTTGTTTTTCTACACATTTTAAAATATATTTACAAATTGTATTGGATTAAATTTTCAGTACTTGGACTCTCACATGATGATGAAGCCGCCCTTCATTGCAAAGTGGTTAGTTTTATACAGTTATCCAAGTTCAGTGATGCATTACAGATTATCAATAAATATCTCAAACTACTTCCGTAAGTTTCATATTTTAATCATTAAGTTTATTCATTATTTCTATTAGTTATAATTAATGATTGTATGTAAATTTGATTGATTGCAGGAAATTGGATTTTGAGAAGGCATACTGCCTTTATCGTTTAAATCAAGTTCTAGATGCTTTAAAAATTATTGAAAACATTCAAAATCCTTCTTTAAAAGTAAAAGAACTTAAAGCACAAATTCTCTATCGCTTAGAAAGGTATGAAGATTGCTTTGCTGTTTATCGTGATATTATAAAGAACTCTAATGATGATTATGAAGATGAAAGAGAAACAAATCTGGCTGCTGTTCTTGTTCATTTAGCACTGGAAGGTTCTGTAAGTGCAATGTATCTTTTTATTTCATTTTTCTTCAATTTAATGTCAAATTATGTAAAATGATATTATTTTATTATCGTATGAATATATTTAGACAATAACATAACCCTTTTTAGAAAATAGATGTCCCTTCTTTAAGAGAGCATTCGTATGAGTTAACATATAATGCTGCATGTCAACTAATTGCAACTGTTACCGATGGTGATAAATCTAACTTGGTCAAAGCTGAAAAAAAATTGCGTACTGCAGAAAAAATGTGTCGCGATTCTTTGGAAGAAGATGGAGTAACTGAAGAAGAAATAGAGGATGAGCTTGGAATCATAAGAGTTCAACTTGGTTACTGTTTGCAACTTCAAGGAAGAGAAAAAGAAGCCCAAGCTTTATATACCGCAGCACTTAAAAAGAGACCTGATGATATTGCTCTGGTCGCTGTGGCAAGTAACAATGTTGCAACACTAAATAAAGACCAAAATGTATTTGACAGTAAAAAGAGAATGAAAAGTGCAACTCAAGAAGGTTTAGAACATAAATTAACATCCAAACAACGGAAAAGTATTGCATACAATCAATGTTTGTTGGCTCTTTATACGAATCAGGTAAGAATACAAAAACTTTAATATCTAAATTCTATATAAAATTCTTATCTTTTTAAATTGTAGTTAACAAAACTAAGTATTTACCAAAAATTTTATGTATGACTTTAAATTTCTAGGGAGAACAATGTCAATCTTTATGCAAAAAGTTTGTAAAGGATTATCCAGATATGACAATAGATGCAATTACTGTACAATCTGTTCAATTGGCAAAAGAAGGAAAAGCTAAAGAAGCAGTAAAATTACTTGATGAGCATGCTCGGGGTGAACATTATCTTCCAATAAAATTAGCTTGTATACAGTTGCTCTTGAGCAATGAGGAAAGAGATGAAGCAATTAAAATATTAGAAAATTTGACTGAAACTGAAAAATCATTACCAGGAATAGTCAGTACTCTTGTTACTCTTCACATGGCTAATGGAGATAGAGATAAGGCTTCAGCTGTCCTCAAAAATGCTGTCAATTATTACAAGAAAAATAAGGTAACTAGGAATTTTTCGTTACACAAAAATAGCGTATCAGTGTTCATTTATACGTTGTATATGTCATATAAAATTAATTTTTTATACTTATTATAAATTTAATTTGGTATTTGTAGCTTAAGGACTTAAATTCTTTTTTTAATCTAGGAAAGTACAGGTAACCTTGGAAAGTTGTGGCGCCAAGCCGCAGACTTCCATCTGAGAGGTGGTGAAGTTGCTGTAGCTGCTGCGAGCTTAGAAGAACTTTTGGCTGCTTCACCTTCCGATACGAAAACGTTGGCCCAATTAATTGTTGCATACGCCCAGTTTGATCCATCAAAAGCTCAAAATTTATCTAAAAGACTTCCATCATTACACGATTTATCTGAATCTACAGATGTTGATGCTCTAGAAAGTAGCAACTGGGTAATTGGTATGAAGGTTGTTAAAAGAAAAGTCGAACCTTCTCCAGGGTATGCCCTTATTGAATTATTTTATTTTATTTAAGTTAATAAAATTTTTTAATAAATTTATCTACTTTTTTGCTGTAGCAAACCTGAAGTAGTAGATAAGAAGCGTAAGAAGAGAAAACGCAAAGGAAAACTACCTAAGAACTATGATGCAAATGCACAACCAGATCCAGAAAGATGGTTGCCGAGGCACGAACGCAGCGGGTTCAGGAAAAAGAGGGATAGGAGAAATCGTGATACTGCTATGAAAGGAACACAAGGAGCTGCAACTGGAGCCAGTGATCAATTGTAAGGAAACATTGTAAAATTTCACTATACCTCGCTATACCGTAATTTAATTTTGTAATCGTAACTTATATTAGATTATTTGCTAAAAAGTATAATATTAACTAATAATAACAATTCTATACTGAGCAGAAAATAATATTTAATTAAAATGTTTAGCGATATAACAAAAATGGCAAATGCCAAACCTTCTCCGAACCCCCGACAAAGTCCAGCTGCCGAAACGTCTGGACCTCGACAACAACAGAGGAAGGTTCAACAGAAGAAGAAGAAAAAGGGCGGTAAATGGTAATTAACAAAGTGATAAACTATTTACGCAAGCTTGTATATAAACATACCAATTGCTGTGGCACTGCCACCCTCGTGCTTTTATAATACGAATAAAATATTTGTAATACTAATGAATTTTGATTTTTTTTTTGTAGATACGTGTGTATTCTTATACGAAAAGATAAATATACGTTGAAAATAGGATTTGAAGTAAAACACACTATATTGTTTCATAAAATATTTTTATTACACTTCCGACCTAAAGTTTCCCTCGATACATGATGAAGCAACATCAAATATAGTTAACACACTTCTGATATAATGACTAGGTCCTGCGTTGCACAAATCTATTCATTTAGAATATTAACGATGATTGTGTACAAAAATACGCTTGTTAGTTTGGGAGTAGAATTTTCATTGCAACTTTTTCAAGAAATAAAAGATTACAATGAAAATCACTTATAATGAACCTTTATGAGTCTTGTTCTATTTCATCTATGCGATTGTGCGTAAAAAATCACTTCTAGTTATTATAAACTGATTCATAATCTTGGGTATAACAGTATGTCATTGAACAGTATTGCGAATCACAAAATTGTAGTAAATCTATTAATGTTCATTAACAATGCATAAATTTAAAAATATTTTATTGTCTATCATAATTATAAAATATAATTTTCATAGCGGCGAAACTGTGGTTTGAAGATTTATACTATGATAATCTTCTAAGGGTTATCGAAAAATAGTGAAAATAAATGTTAACATCAGTTTTACACCAATGTGGCATTTTCCTCGTAAAATCCTATTATTTCACACGTTTAAAGGTCTCAGGCATTGATTTAATAATAAATCAAACATACAATTATAGCGATGAAATGTATGTTAAAATCAAAAACATTTTAAATCTTCCTGAGCCCTCCAATACAAGGCACGTCCACCCGCATAAAAAAACAACGCGATTCGATATCGATATAAAGTTTTTGTATAAAAATTTCTACGATGTTGGCTTCTCTGCAATAATGCCTTCCCATACATCTTCACGCTGTTTATTAGCAAGCCTCTTTTTCTCTGGAAAAAAAGGAAAACGTGCGTTATATTTAAAAAAATTAATTTCAATTGAAAAATCAATCAAACGAAAAAAGATTCAACATTATATTTTACCTTTGGCTTCGCGCAATACGATTTTTTCTTGCTCTCTTTCTTGCCTTGCTGTTGCAAGCTTAACACCAAGTGATTTGGTAACTAAACGTCTCGCCAAAGCAGCACAAGTCTCAGGACGAGTTCTATAAGGCTGAAGAAATTCCGAACTTCTTCGAGCTTTCGTTTTACTCGATACAGTTGCTTCGCTCAATGGTCTTGTTTTAACAAATGGATGGTCTGAAGCTAAAACTTCAGCAGCTAAAAACGGAATTATTGATATATAATTTTATATTTAGGCATAAAAAATATATTTACAATACTAAAAATTAATTCACTAAAAAATATAAATTTGTATCAATAGTAAAAATACTATTTATTTTACTTGAAAAAATTATTCATCATCAATATTATTATATCGACGGAACGGTGAAAAAAGGTTCCATCCCAAAATTCAGTTTGAAAAAAGTTCTATCTCACGAATACGTTTTTTTTTCAACTTTAAATTAGTAGAAATTGCATAAAAGTGAAATTTTATATGAAAAAATTTATATCAAAACTTACTCTCAATCGAAACTAAACTTAGGAGGATACAAAACAAAAAGATCGTTGGTATCCTTGAGCAAAGTAGTATTAAAGTATTAACTTCTACGAAAGAAAAGAACGCGTTGGTAAAGTAGAATCTATTCTGAATTGAAATTTGAGATAGAAAATTTTTTCACCAAGTCGTCGAAATATATTTAGACAATAACATAACCCTTTTTAGAAAATAGAACTAGAAGTTGAACTAGAAATATAGTGCATAACTACAATTTTTATGAAAAATAAAACATGGATAACCTTGCATAATCATCAACAGTGTACTAGAAAGTTAGAAAGTAAAGGAACACTTTTAAGTACAGTTTATGGTAACTGGTTAGGTAATCTAATTATATATATATATATATATATAAACATATCCAAAGAAAGTTTGTTAACAGTACTTAAACATTACAAAAATATTTTCATTTAATGGAATTGAAAAAGAGAAGAGATGCTTAATATGAATATTTTAGCCCCTATAATATTATGATAAAAATTCACTTGATATATTCCGTTTTATATATAATATATAAATAATGAATAATAAAGTTTTAATATAATTACCAACAAGAGGGCTGCTAAAAACCCCAAGGCAATGAGTATCATCGACCCATTTCAGCTCGAAACCTCCACTTTTAAAAGGACTAAATACAGCCGCTAAATCGCTAGATTTAAAGTCAGATGGGAAATTGTAAATCTCTAATACATGACCAAATTCGTCGCTAGATACTTCAACTGGTCGAGAGTACGTTTTGTAGCTGCTTTTTGGCTTCTCTATCACAACTTCTCCGACTGAAGAAGTCAACTGAAATGAATAACGCAAATCAAATGAAAACGTCAAAAACAAAAATTAACTGTTCTGAATCTCTGTTCATAAATGAAATATAGACAGATAAACAATGAACATTTCAGTTCATTATAGATAGATTCTGTCTATATTTGAATAAAAAAATTTAAAAATATTATATAATATATTTTAATTAGCGTGATTCTACTTTTCCCGTAAATCGTAAAGAACTTACTTCCTCAATTAATGTCGGATCAAGGCAATCTCCGTTATCGTCAAACAAACTATCCCAATCGCATTCGTCGCGATTGATTTTCGATGGCGGCAAGGGTGGCGGTGCAGGTTTACTCTTCGGCCTCACAATCTTTTTAACCTTTTTCTCCGGCGGCGTCATAGGAATAACCGGTTCGACGGGCTTCGTACAGCTCTTCGTTTCCTTAACGATTTCATTTGATGAGATTATCAGTACTTGAGAAACTAATGGCTGTTTGATTATTTTCTCATTGCTTTCATTGGGAGCTTCGTTCACGACTTTTTGTGGTCTTGAAATCGATTGTGGTCCAGTTTCGTTGTTGCACAAATCATTAGAATTGCACGATTCCGTAGCTTTGATCGAAGGGTTAATTTGTACTTCCGAAGCGCTGCTGCAGTCGTCTGCTTCGATCTCGTCTGATTTTCTCCGATCTCTCTTGTCGGAATCCTCGACACAATGGTGTGATTCTTCGGGTTCTTCATCTATCTTCTCCTTTTCTGATTTTTCCATTGAAGAAGACACCAGCTCAGAATCTTCGCTAGGTTGAATTTCTTCTTCCATACGTTCTATCGTGGACTCGTCTGTTGCTGTTGCAGCATCCTCGCAAAGTTCTTGAACTTCCATTTTTTCGAACGACGAGTCGCTTGTCGTTGATGTATCCTTAGAATCTACGTGAGCCTCGATTTGTTCAGCCGCTGCTACGGTTGGCATTGGTGTGTCCTTCGAAATTACTTGCTCCTTCGTATTTTCTACTAGAGGAACCATTGGCTCTGGCATTTCTTTAGCAGTCGTTTGATCCTCTAGTTTTTCGATCGAGGACATACGGAGTGGCGTAGTTGGCATTTCCTTGGTCATTATTTGATCGCTTGCTACTCTGTCTGTTGGCGGTTTTGCGAAAGCGCGCGATGCTTCCTTTGGCGATTTTGATTGGGCCTCCTGCGTCTGAACAGTTGTGTTCTCGGCATCCGTTGTGCTGCGCCGATGTCGAGGTACATACACAGCGCGATCTGGTCGTTTCTGACGATTCGACCTGTGTATATTAAATAACTTAATAAGCGAAATACATATTTATTCTTTTATTCTTTTAGAATGACTTTTTTTTTCAAGACACTAAAACCAAATGTGTTCTAAACAGGAACGTGTTTAAATAGTCTTAAAAACTATTTGCACATATTGATCAGCATTTTATTTTTATTACCTCGCACAAACATCTGAAGATGAATTATTATCGACTGGCAATGGTCCTACAGGCGATTTTTCCAGTCTAGCTCTTCTCGCGGCAGGTGGTCGATATATTTCGACTGCGGGAACTGATTTTACTGAAAATAGATTTCAATATTAATCATTATATTATGTCAATATTTATTCTCTATTGATTAGTTCCTTGCATTTAGTTATTCTTGTATTTTTTCAATTTAAAAGAATATTTAATTTATTATGTATTTGTACATTGTGTTTATCGTTTAACTGAATTGAAATAAAATTTTCTTCATTACCCTGTCTTGGTTTGTGGGCAGAGTGTTCAGGCGATGAGGAAGGCGTGCACTGACTCTCGATTCCCATTTTTTGCGAGGCTTTACCAGTGACGCTGTCGCTTGTTGGTGACGAAACACCATTGACTTGCGGTAACCTACATTGAAAATTTTATTAAATTATTAGCAAATTAAATACAATTAACGTTAAATTGTAAAATATAGTACTCGGATAATTGCAGTAGGTTTATCAATTTGCTTACGTACAGTATCAAAATTTAGCTCTATAAGCGTATGAAAAACTGAATACGGATTTTCACGAGGTCCGAATGATAAATACGGTAGAGCTGTTCTACGCATATTTTTATAATTAAATGTCTTTCCATATTCTTTTTAACTATTTAAGAGAAATATCTATGCGTATTCAAGTTTTGTGGAAAGTTAGTACAGGTATTTAATATATTTAGATAGATTGGCTTGAATTATATTGAACAACTTGAGCTGAATCTTGCAGAATTAGAATATTTTTCTATTGATGAAGAAGTATAATTTATTAATAGGAAAAACCCCATTGTGCATATTGGATATGCAATTTCTATAGAAGATTTATAAAGCGTCTGCTTGTAATAGGAAAGATGGACTTTGCAAAAGTATGTTGCAAGTGTTTTTGCGAGTGTCATCAAGATCTATCACTGATTGGGAAAAATACAAATTTTTGAAACAGGATTTTTCGACCAGGATTTCCTCCAAAACTATAATGGATTCTCCTTCTCTACGTCTAAATTCATTTCTTAGATGCATGAGGCAACAATAAAAAAATTAAGTAATTATTGAAATATGCTTACAATTTATTCAGTTATTTATAATGCATATCATTTGTTTTAACTTGTTCATTGTTTTAACATTTGTTCGTACTTTGTTTTAATCCATACAGTATATATGCAAATCTTGAAAACAAAAAAAAGTTTCCTTATATTTTTAAAAATTGAAAGTGATTTAAAAGTGGTCAATGAGTGAACGAGGTTGGTAGTTTTACGGTTAAAGTGATTATTTAATAATTAACACCCAAAAAGGGATTTATTACCTTTCTTTTTAATTTTTTTATGCATAATCATATTGTGCAATAAGAAATAATAATGAAATTACATTCTCGTAAATAACATATAACGGAATCTTTTGTAATTTACATGCTCATTTTCTTAGGTTCTTTATGATTTTAAACGTAACTAAACTTTATCATACATTTTAAAACTAATATAAATTTAACGATATATTTTATAAATTTAACGATTAAGCTAAATTTGATACTCGTGTTTACCACAGTAAGAATCCCATTGGTTTTTTTTTTTTGGCGTGCAATTCCAAATACCTCACTCTATTCTCCAGGAATAGAAAGCATGCAAAAATGCGATAAAGTAACCACGCAATACCCTATAAAGTCGGATTTGTAGCAGACGACAGTTCTTCTTGCGAAGCTCTGACCAATGGAGAATGTCTGTAACAAATCGGCGAAGCGATCCTGCACCAGCTGGTGGATGAGAAATCGCCTGTAATTGTTGACTGGTGGAAAAACGAGAACTCTGAAAAAGATTCAATGATTCATTGAATTCGGACTTTATTTTATGATAAACACACCTTCGATTATTCATCTTATTCTAATGTTGCGTTAGCTTGTATTTCTTTAATATTCTTTTTTGTTGAATTGAACTATTATTTTTCTAACCGCGAAAATTGTAAATATTTATTATGCTTTTTATAGGATTTTTTTATTTTTGTAGAGAAGATGAAAGTTAAATTTAGTAATTTAATTGAATGATTTTTCTACTTGAAAAAAGCAAATTATGGAAGTAAAATGATCTTCTTATGTAGAACTGATATAATTCCACGTAGAATATATATAGACTTTCAGTTTCGATAAAGGCTTTCTATTTACATAATTTGAATTCAAATCTCATAATTCGCATACCAAAAGATTGTTGTAACCCGCTGGTTTTACAGCCGTAGTTTTTCACACTTTTGGTCTTGAAAATTAATCGTAAAGGTTCCTGTTCCTGGTGTTTATCGAACCCCTGGTTAATTAAATCATTTTATTGTACTTATTATGAAACTTCATGTCGAATAATTTCAAATGATTATTCTGACTATCAGAAAATTTCATATATACATAACTGAATGAAATTTATAGCGAGACTGAATTTACTTATATTGCACTCTGGTATAAATTATTATTAGAAATGAAAATCAAATTTCTAATTTTTCGATAGTACTAGACATCATTAGTGCATATAAGAATGATTACTGTAGTTCCTTTATAGAAATAGATTTTTAATGCAAAAATGATAGATATTTACTAAATTTACTAAATATGAATAATTATTTATATAGAAAAGTAGATTATTCACAGTTACTGTGCCGAAAATAAATATAATAATTTTGATTTTGATTAGATAAACAGATAGGGTAAGCGGGCCTATTACTGCGGATGCGCCTATTACTGCGGTTTCGTTTATTTATATTAATATTAGATGGAATATAATATTTAATGCTCTAGAAATAATCATTCAATTAATTAAACACTTAAGAAATATGATAAACATGATTTATTATGTGTAATTTAATTATTGAATTTATTATCTGGGAATTTAAAACAGAATGTTCGTATAAGCCGAAATGGAGTCTATTTTACTACTAATGATGATGACAATAAAGTGTATCTTTTTTACCTATCTATGTTATAATACGCTTTCTTATTATATTGTTCTTAAAGTATTAGGTTTACATTCTTAATAAAAATCTTTCTTTAAGTTCAAAAGTTATTTGTTTTTGAATAATTACCGCCGCAGCATTTGGTACGCACATTTAGTGGGCGCTTGTATTACTGCGAACAGTTGAGCAAGTCACAACCGTTAACATAACCTACTCCGTGTTGGCCGACCATAGGTACTACCTACTGACTTGCAGTTTATACCTACGGAAAAGCTGTTATTAAAATGGGAAAAATTAAAAGAAAATTGAAACAAAAAGCGAATAAAAAAAAAGTCATAAGAAAAGTTTATAAAACA